>JAJPUD010005140.1:70984-114935 GCA_023553655.1 Myrmecobius fasciatus | reverse complement strand
GAAGGAAGGAAGGAAGGAAGGAAGGAAGGAAGGAAGGAAGGAAGGAAAGAAGGAAGGTTCTAAGACAGCTCAGCCCCAGGTCACTCTTGTGAAGGCAAGTTATTAACTTCTTACAAAATCTTGGGACATAAATTCTCGAAGTACTTTGCCAAGCATGCTGGTCAAAGTGAGTAGAATCACAGCAGCAGTGGCAGGATACAGGGTAGTGTGGTCATTCTAGGTAGCCTGATGGGTTATGAAACATTCTAGATTTCAAGATGGAAAGTATCTTTCAGATGGCTCATTCCCATCATTTTATATAGGAGTAAAGTGAGGTCCAGAAAGGGGAAATTAATTTCCCAAGTTCATATATAGCCAGGATTTCAACCCCAGTCCTCTAACTGAAAACCCAAGGCTCTCTGCATAATACTGACCTAGCCAATTTTTTTGTCTCCAATATTCCATCAACTTACAGTCAAGACATCATTCCCGATCTACCTTTCTTCATTTAACAATAATTACTGGATAATTCATCTAACCTTTCTAAGTCTCAGTTTCTTTATCTGTAAAATGGGTATTTTTAGGCACTTAACTTAGTGCCTATTTCATTGGATTGTTGTAAGGATCTAATAAAATAATGCATATAAGTAGCTGTGATAGGATATGTACCAGAATTCTCTCACACAATTCCCTTCCCTCTTTTAATTTTTTTTTCCTTGAACAGTCTACAAAGCCCCAGGGAGCTAGTCCAGGGAACCTCCATTAATATAGTTTCCAGGTGATCTTTGGGCTTAACTGAGCTGGTTTCCTGGTCCCCTAAAAGCATAAAAAAGACCCACTAGAGGCTGAGCCCTTCAGAGGTGATAGATGACCCTGTAGATCTATCACCACCCCTTCTCCTGCTGACCAGATTTGCTTCCATTTGTAGTTGTGTAATACTCTGGAGAAACTGAGGCAGTATTAGAAATTATTAATATTTTATTGATAGTAATGGAGAGATAAGACTAGCCCTCTGAATAGGACTATTGTCTCAAAGAATTCAGCCCATGGAGAGTTTGGATTGGCAGCCATATTAGCCAGCCATCTGGATCTCAATGTATCCAGCCCTCAAGGGAGGGGCTCCAAGGGCTCCTGCGCTCAGGGAAATAAAGGCAGAAGGAAGGGCAGAGCACTGGGGGGAATTGGAGTTCTAGGAAAGGACTTTAAATTCAGTTCTGATAGGTTGAGGGTATGGAGGAAGGATCATAAATTCTGATAAGGAACTAGGAGCCACTGAGACTGAAGCCATAAAGATAAGGAGTATGTCTAGGTATTGGAGATGGGCCATCTAGAGGTTTTATGATTCTTTGGAATGCCAGTGGCCATTACTCTGCAGCCCCAATTATCTCAGTCCTAATGTCCAGAAAAAGGGTTTCCACCAGGCAGACCAATTAAGGGAAACTGAGACAGAACAACTGAGGGAAACTGAGACAGGGGAACTGTGGCACAACAGTTGGAGACATGGAAAGTAGGAGACTGGTGTTGTCTACCCAAACTAAATGCTACAATATCCTCATTGAAAAGCCTTCCTTTGGAAGGAAAGGGCCATGTGTGCAAGAATGTTTGTGGCAGCCCTTTTTGTAGTGGCTAGAAACTGGAAACTGAATGGATGCCCATCAATTGGAGAGTGACTGAATAAATTATGGTATATGAATGGTATGGAATATTATTGTTCTGTGAGAAATGACCAGCAGGACGATTTCAGAGAGACCTGGAGAAACTTGAATGAACTGATGCTGAGTGAAATGAGCAGAACCAGGAGATCATTATACACGGCAACAACAATACTATATGAGGATCAGTTCTGATGGACGTGGCTCTCTGCAACAATGAAATGTTTCAAACCAATTCCAATTGTTCAGTGAAGAAAACCATAGACACCCAGAGAGAGGGATATGAAATGTGGACCACAACATAACTTTTCATGCTCTCTATTGATATTTGCTTGCATTGTATTTCCTTTATCAGACTTTTTTTTCTTGTAGATATGATTTTTCTTGCACAACAATGACAAGTGTGGAAATATGTATACATATATTCGATTTGTCAAGTATTTTAACATAATTAACATGCAGTGGATATCCTGCCATCTAGGGGAGGGGTGGGGAGTAGGGGGGAAAAATTTGTAACAGAAAGCTTTGTAAGGGTTAATGTTGAAGAATTACCCATACATATGTTTTGCAAATAAATAAAAAGAAAAAAAGAAAAAAAAGAAAAGCCTTCCTTTGTCCAAATTAAGTAAATTTTTGTTAAATATCTTACAAGTGCCTCATGTCATTCCATTACCAAACTGATACCAGTCTAACATATCCTACTGGATGGCTAAGTGGGTTACCCATAAGTTTGATTCTTTTAAAACTATGGTGTTTTAAAAGTTGACCAGAAGGACTCTTGAACAAGTGAGTAGCTTTGAATAACCGAAATTCCTACAAAATTTCCCAAATGGAATTAATTCAACATGCTTTCTTTCTTCCAAATAAACCATGTTCCCTTTACTGAGAATGTCATCTCCACTTCTTCCCTCCTGGTAACCTAAACTCTGTCTCCTCAGCTCTAAATGGTCACCTTGTGCTTTATCTGGCTGCAGCAAAGATTTCCCATTACTTCCTAGGACACATCATTGCATGTCAACATGTGTCGTTACACGACCCACACCCTCAAACCACCCCTTTTCCATATCCCCTTTAATGTATATAATCTTGCTTCATTAGAATATAAGCTCCTTGAGGGTAGGAACTATCTTGCTTCCTTCTATTTGTATCCTCAGACATTAGCACAGTATCTAACATAAAGCAAAGGTTTTGTAAATATTTTTTCTATTTCATCCATCCATCCTTTCATCAATATGTCTTAACTATTTGATGGTTTTTCCCTAAATCAAATCTCATTTTGACTTTTTGCATTCTCTACCAATTGCTCCTAATTGTACCTTCTGGGACAAACAGAGCAATTGTAATGCCTTTTTCTCATAACATCCTTTCAAGTACTTGAAGAGAGCTAGGATGTCTGCTCCATCCCTACCCCAAGTCTTCTCTTCTTCATCATAAACATTTTCAATTCCCTCAACTGTCCTGTGGCATGAACTTGAGAACCTTCACTACACTGATTACCCTTCTCAGGATATTCTCCACTATATCAATGTTCTTCCTAAGATGTCTTGCCCCAAACACAATTCTCCCAATGGGGTTCTATCAGGCCAGAGGACATTATCTTTCTTAAAGCAACCTGAGCTCACATTCACTTTTGTTGCTGCTGTACCACAATGGGGACTTGTAGTGGACTTGCTATTTCCTCCACTCCCCAGATCTTTCTCAGATCAATGGCTAGTTAGCCATGTGTTTCCCCTCCTTGTCCTTGGGAAGTTTATTTCTGGCTCCAAGTTTAAGACCTAAGTAACATTTAACCCAATTAGATTTTGTTTTATTATATCAAGGTTCAATGTTCTAGCCTGTCAAGATTTTTTTGAACCTTGACTCTTTATCTCAGCATATTTTAGCTCTCCCAGGTTTGTGTCACCTGCAAATTTGATTAATATTAATAATTAATCTGCCTTTATCCAAGTCATTGATAAAAATGCTAAATAGCACAGGCCAGCCACAGATTCCCTAAAGTACTCCACTAGACACCTTTTTCTAAGTTGAAAATAGAGACTCTTTGAGTGTGGCCTTTCAATCAGTTCGAAAAATCACCTAATTATAGCATGTGTATACACACACACGTACATATATTACATATACACATGTGTGTTTGTATATGTATGATGTACTTATATACATATGAATGTATCATAATGAATAATAAAGGTATAATAAGTATAACATGTATCATATGTTAAGCCTGTGACATTTCACAAAATGTGTTAAGATATGTGTGTATACATGCTAAAAAAAAAAGCTTGAACTGGCTCAGGAGAGCGAATTATTAAATTTCCAGTGTGAACATTTATACTTTGGAAATTGGCAAATGCTACAAATGAGGGATTGATTTAATTTTGTTAATTGTCTAAATTTTAGAAAGTAATGGAGAGCATGTTAATAATATAGATTAAACTTAAAAGTATGCTATGTGTACTATTTTGGGGGAGCTGATTGTTAAACATTTACTAGCATACCACTGTGCATGTATGTATAAAAAATGGTATTAGAGACATTATCAAATATTTAGTTGAAATCATGAGAAAATGTAAGTCAATAACCCTGTTTTGATTTGCTGGCTTCCACTTGATCTTCATAGCAATCCCATAAGGCAATACATGTATTTATTATCTCCACTTTAACTCATGGGAAACCTGAGGTCAAAAAAGATTGAGCAATGACTTTTCTAAGATCCCACAGCTTATAAATGACAGAGCTGGAAGTCAAATTTAAATCTACAAAAAATCCAGTGCTTCTTCCCTTTCCCTATCCAGGCTCTCCCCATTGCTTACCACAAAAGTCTTCTGTCATCTTAACCCCCTCACCTCTTTATCTTATCCTTCATTTCCAATCAACACTAATTGACTTGCCAATGGACTTTGATGACTCTAGAAGAGAGAGTAAGGCTGACTATTTTGTGCAACTCTGCTCCACTTAAATCCAATTCATATACCAGTCAAGATATCACCCTCTGGTGTCACTGGTCCTCAAAGGACAAAGGATGAACAATTCCCCAGGAAGTTATAATCTCCTTGAGGGTAAGCTGATTTCTGTTTGTCATTGCATGGTTGGTAACATTACATACAAAAACACATGTATGTGTATATATATATACATATAAAATATATTCTATATACATGTAGAATATATTACATGTATATAATATTTAGTATATAATTGAAAAGGGATAATTTGTTGAAAAATAAGACTATCAAAAGGCATGTAAGTAGGTTTTGTTTTGTTTTCTTTGTTCAGACACTAACTATATGATCTTGGGTGAGTTACTTCACCCTGGTTGCCTCAGTTTCCTCATCTGTAAAATGATGTGAAGACGGATATAGAAAATCACTCTAGTATCTTTGCCAAGAAAACCCCAAATAGGATCATGACTAAAACCAACTCAATGACAAACCCAAGTATCTAATGCTGCATACAATATCAGACTTTGTTAGTCTGGCTTTTTTCTTTGTTTTTCACTCCTTATGATGGGACATGGCTTTCCAGATGGGGAAGACAGAAGAAATATTTTGGAAAGTGCAGATAAAGTAAAAACAAAAATTGTAAATTTGTGTTTAAAAGAGGCCATTGCCAAGATGAGGTATATTTAGGCAAAACTTTCAGTACAACTGACTTAGCTCTCCCTTCTTTTCCCCTTTATTGCAAAATTCTAAGCAGATCCCCTATAACTTACAGGAGGTTCTGCCAATAACATCCTCCAAGCCATCACTGAAAATGAATGAAAGACAGCAGGAGGATTTGGAGGGAGGGAGAAAATATGGAACTTAAAATTTTTAAAAAGAATGTTAAAAATAAATAATAGTTTAAAAAAACCACCTGATTCTACTAAAAAATGAAAATGAAGGAAGGAAAAACAAAAGCCTTCAGATGCCAAAGCTGTAGTTAGCTGTCACCAGCTGTTGAGAACCGTCTATTAATTGTCTCAGTCAACCAGAATGGCTTAACTTCTGGTTTTATCTTGAATCCTAAGGGTAGCGACTCTAGTAATCCAGAAATAAAGCTAAGCAAATAAGTAAACCGCACACATTAGCTCCATCTGACTGCTTTTATAAAACACACCCGATTAAAAAAACAAATCCCACTGCACTGAATTTTGCCCTTCATTAAAGAGGCAGTATGTGGAGGGTACTGGATTTAGAGTCAGAATGGGATCCCATCCCACCTTGGACATGATTGTTCAGTTGTATAATAGCAATAACTAACATTTATATAGTGACTGCTCAGTTCCAGGCAATGTGCTAAGCACTTTACAATTATTATCTCATTTGATCTTCAAAAGAACTCTGAGAAGTAAGTAGTTTTATAACCATTTTATATGAAGAAACTGAGACATACTGGCCCAGGGTCACACTGCAAGTAAATACCAGAGGCTGTATATGAACCAAAGCCTTCCTGGCTTCAGGCCCAGTGTTTTAGTCACTGTACCACCTAACCTCTCTCAGGACCCCAGACTCCTTCTAGCTCTCAATCTCTAATCCTGTGATTCTCATATTAGTCCCAGCTAAGTATCACTTTTCCTTCAGAATCTAGGTTTTTTAAGTCACATCCACAGACCAAGGCTCAGGGTTGGACTCCTACCCTGAATAACTCCACTACCTATTGTGGGCCAAAGTTTCTTTATCTACTAAATGAGAGGGTTAGATTAGAATCCAGGGCTTCTTATACTTTTTCCACTCAAAACCCCTCTCTGGGCAAATTTCTTGGACAAGGAGTTTTTATGCAACCCCAAATACATAGATATATGAAAATAAGAATACAAATTAAACATTTATTGATAATAAATCATAATTTCATGACCTTCACGTTCAGTTACAAGATGCATAATTTAAGAAGCTTCATTCTAGATTGCCTCTAGGTTTCCTTCTAGTTCTAAACCCTATTTTCTTCCCAACCTCTTCATTCTGAAAAAGGGGATATTTTCTCTTTTAATAATAACTGATCACACACCAGGTATTTTGACTCATCTCTCTGAGAAGGAAGAAAAAAGAAAGTGAACATAATTATCTTTGAAACTAAAGTCAAAGAGCTATATCTCTTCTTAGGAAGATTCTTCCTCCGGATTTTCTTCTGCACCAAGGCAGAGAAGGGAGAAGGGAATAAGGGTCTTACACAGAGCCTACAATGTGCCAGGCACTATACTATCGCTTTTGTGTGTGTGAGGCAATTGGGGTTAAGTGACTTGCTTAAAGTCACACAGCTAGTAAAGTGTTAAGTCTCTGAGGTTAGATTTGAATTCAAGTCCCCTTCCTTGACTCTAGGGCCAGTACTCTATTCCTTGCATCATTTAGTTGCCCCTGCACTATTACTTTCACAAATATTATCCCATAATAATCCTGCAAGGTAAATGTTATTACTGGCTCCATTTTACAGTTGAGGAAAGCATCATCCCAGCTTACCCACCTGAGAGTCAAAGCTTGGGGAAGCTCAGGGCTTAGGACCAGGGAAGCTAACAGCCTTTTTCTCTCATAAGTTATTATTATAACTCCTAGAAAAATATAATGGGAGGAGTTGAGTGGCAGGTCAGACCAGTGAGGGGCTGAATTTCTAGGCTTATGTCACGGTGATTGTCAACTAAGCCCAAGCAGCTTGAGTAGTGGAACACCTTTTCTTCTTCTCTGAAACCTGACTCTGAACCTCATAGTTTTCAGGATTAATTGACAATGATTAAGTGCCTTGACAGCTATTAAAAGCCAGAACAAATAACTCTCCCAATAAGAGAAGGCTATAACTCAGGCCTTCCAGCTAAGAAGTGGAAGTTTTAATTCCAGATTCGTCACTATGGTTATCGACTCTTTTCGTCCTGGTGGTCTCCTCGATGCTTCAGTTTCACGGCTCCTAACGTAATAAGGGTGATGACCAAACAGGTCAGTGTCTCCTTCTTGGGCTGCAGTCCTCCCCACCCTGGCTCCAATCAGCTCATTCAATTCACTCTGTGAAAAGCGCTAGACTACAAGATCACAACTAGAGGAGGAAACTGTCTTCCCTCACTTTAAGAACTGTGTCCAGAAAACTGCAGAATTAAAAGTAGGACCAGCTTGGGAGCAGCTAGATGGTGCAGTGGATAGCGCACTGACCCTCGAGTCAGGAGGACCTAGTTCAAATCCAACTCAGACACTTAGCACTTACTAGCTGGGTGACCCACGTGCAAGTCACTCAACCCCAATTGCCTTGCAAAAAAAAATGGCACCAGCATTTATCAACCAATATCTTGTGCAATTATGACAATAATCACTCCTATATAGCACTCTGAAGTCTGCAAATGCTTTATAAATGGTATTTTCCTTGATCTTTACAACAACCTTGGGAGGAAGGTGCTATTACTATCTCCATTTTACAGATAAGGACTATCTGAGGTAAAAAAACAAAACAAAACAAAACAAAAAACAAATGATAAGTGACTTGGTCAGGATTATTCAACTAGCATCTGTACTTGGGTCTTCCTGATTCCAGGCCCAGCATTCTAGCCACTATCTTATATGTAGCTTATTTGCTTTTTACAACAGCCCTGTAGAAGTCATAGGTTTTACTATCCTCACTGTGCAGAAAAGAAATTAGGCTCAAGAGAATCACAGACCTAGCCCTGAATTTTAGAGACTATCTCCCTTATTCTAGAGTTCTACTCTTTCATTTTATAGATAAGAAAATTGAGACCCAGAGAAGTTATTTAACTGACTTGCTCATAGACATTTTATTATTGTTATTAAGTTGTTTTTCAGTTGTTTCAATCATGTCTGATTCTTCTTGATTCTATTTGGGGTTTTCTTGGCAAAGATACTAGATTATTTTGCCATTTTTTCCTCCAACTCATTTTATAGATGGGGAAACTGAGGCAAAGAGGGTTACACAGTTAGTAAGTGTTTGAGGGTGGATTTGATAGTCTCTGACCTCAAAGAGATGAAATTCAAGTGGGAGAGACAATAAGTCAATAATTATTACATATAATATTAAAACTATATATGCACTATATATGCATATCGGACTACTTGCCATCTAGGGAAGGGGGTAGTGGAAAGAGGGAAAAATTAAAATACAAGGTTTTGCAAGGGTTAATGTTGAAGAATTATCCATGCATATGTTTTGAAAATAAAAAGCTTTAATAAAAATATGTGTGTATACATATATATTTTATGTACACACACATGCACACATATATTATCTATATCCAAAATACTGAATTTAGAGTCAGTAAGATCTGAATTCTTATCCCACCTTGGATTTGAAAATTTTGTGGGTGGTTGTATGTGTGTACATGTGTGTATGTGTTATGTATGCTTTCTCTATATATATGTATGTGTCTGCATATGTTATATGTGTGTGTGAAATAAATGGAAGGTAATGTCACTAGCAGTAAGAGGAAAAAAGAAAGCCATTTATAGAAGGTGAGATTTTAACTAAGTCCTGAAGGAAGGTAAGGAAACAGAAGTGAAAAGAATGAAGGGGGGGCAATCACTCAAAGACTAGGGTTCAGGAGATAGAATACTGTGCCTGAGAAATAGCCAATAGACCAACATAGCTAGATCCTAGAGTGTGAGGAGGGGCATTAAATGCAAAACTCAAAAGCTAGGAAGAAGGGAGGTTGTGAAGGGCTTTAAATATCTAACAAAGGGATATTTGATTCTAGAGGTACTAAGGAGCCACTGAAGTTCACTGAGTAGGAGGACAGCATGAGTAGGAGGTCTGTGTTTTGGGGGAAATCACTTGGCAGATGAGTGAGCACGGACTAAAGTGAGGAAAGATGAGGCAGGGAGACCATTTAAAATGGTCCAGGCAGAGTCTGGTGCTGAGGGACTGTGGTGGATATGGTGAGTGGGGACAGAAGGACATCATGTGAGGGATGTGGAGGAGGCAGAAATGCTGTGATTGGACAACAGATTGCCTATAAAGCTTAAGAAGGAGGAGTCGAGGATGACATTGAGATTAGGAACCTAGAGAATAGTAGTACCTTTGTCAGGACTAGGTAAATTCGGAAGAGAGGAGGGTTTGAGGGGAAATTAATAGGTTTCCAAGATAGCACTAGTATTCAGGTCTTATCGTATTCTGACCATTATACCATGTTGCATTTTATTGGCAACATAGAAGTGGATGAAGGGTAAAATCAAAGCAGAAGAATCTCAAGGGATTAAATTATAAAATCAAAGAATTTTTGAGATGGAAGAGACATTGGAAATCACAAAGTTCAATCCTTCTTACCTGACATATTGAGAAACTGAGGTACAAATTAGTAGTATGACTTGCCCAAGGTCACATAGAAAACTAATTACAGAGACAGGACAAGAATCCTTTTCTCCTGCTCCAGGGGTCTGGCCCTCAATACCTTCTTCCTTTTAAGGGAGAGGAAAAAGGACTAAGCATTGATATAGACCTTACCATGTTCTAGACCCTGTGCTATGTGCTTTACAATTAATACCTCATTTGATCTGCATAACAGCCCCATGAGGTAGGAGCTATTGTTATCCTTATTTTACAGATGAGGAAACTGAGCCAAATAGCGGTTAAGTGACTTGTCCAGCAGCACACAGCTGGATTTGAAAGGTCTTCCTGACTCTAGACCCACAATCCATCCACTATATCATCTAGCTGCCTCTTCCACCATACCATTTAGTTGTCTCTTCTTCAAATCTCTAATAAGAATTATTTCTATTGGATAACAATATGCTCACATGCTCAGAGAGAACAGAAAGGATGCCTTCTCATGTCCCTATTCTTTCAGCCTAAGTGGCTACCCATCTTAAGTGTTCTGGTTTGCCTCTAATTCAAAATCTGAATTAGCACTGAATTAGCACTTTTACTGCTAAAGTAAAGATATATAATATTTTAGTAGAAAGAACCCTTGACTAGGGGTGCAGAGATGCTGGTCCTGGCTGGCATAAATTTACTGCATAATCTTTAAAATAAATACATAAAAGAACATCTTGTTTATATTTTCATAAAAGATTTATGTGTGGAGATTTGGCAGAAGGGAGGAGTGAAAAAAGGGGACAAGATGGGGTGTTAAGCATTGTGGGCATGAAGGTATAGGGTGACAGTGAGAGTGACAAAATGTTGGGAACAATGAGCAGAGTAAAAATATGTCAGAAATACAACAGATAATGATATTTTCATTCAAGAAACACTTGGAAGAAAATGGTTTTGAAATCATAATTTCTGAAAAATTGTTTTTAGTTCTACAGGAATAAAACAACAACAACAAAGGGCTTTTTCTTTCCAGGGGGAAGAGACTTTTTCTCCATCTACTATTAAGGCCTTATAAAAGAAATAGCACACTGGGCGGGATCTTTTCTTAAAAAAAATACTCAAAAAAAAGGCCTACTATAACATATATTAAAAATAGTAGCTAAAAAAAATAGTAGAGAAACGGCATTATGCTCAATTTCACAAATAAAATGATCATATTATTATGATCTACCACTAGTTCTAATTTGAATATATTTCTTGTACTTGGATAAGTGATTCTAGAACTAGAATGGACAGCAGAATGGACTAAATTGTTGTTATATTTTCTAGAACTTAGTATTTAAAGCCTAGAAAATTGAGGACTAAAAGCTTGTTGTTCTTCAATTGTTACAGTCATGTCTAACTCTTCAATGCTCCATTTGGGGTTTTCTTGTCAAAGATATTGGAATGATGAGCCATCTCCTTCTCCAGTTTATTTTTCAAAAGTGAGGAAACTGAGAAAAACAGGATTAAGTGATTTGCCCAGGGCCTCACACAACTAATAAGTTTCTGAAACCGGATTTGAACACAGGAAGATGAGACTTTCAGTTTCCAGGCTTGGTTCTAACTATTGTGCCACTCAGCTGCCCCCAAAACTAAAAGAGCCTCTAGCAAAAAAGAGTGATGAGATACTACAGAAATGAATTGAATGTTCTCTGCTTTTTTTTTCATTAATATATATGTGGAACTCATCAATGAAAGAAATGCTTTTTTAATCTTTTCCCTCAGTGTTTGAAAATTCTGTCCCTAAGATCCCCCCCAGTGTGCTATTTCTTCAATAAATCCTTAATTCTAGATGGAGAAAAAGTCTCTTCCCCTTGGTTTTTCCAATAAGAAAAAGCCCTTTGTTGTTATTGTTTTATTCCTGTAGAACTAAAAACAATTTTCAGAAATTATGATTTCAAAAGTTCTCAAATTCAGGTGGCATTTAATGCTTTTCATCAGATATATCACTTAGAGATTTAGCAAGAATTTGTGTTAGCCTGAAGAGAAATTCTATCCTATCAGTTTATACATATAATATCCTGTTACAATCCTTACTTCAGCACTGCCTCTCCCCCAACCAAATTTTAGAGCTTTCCCTACGAAAAACTACCCCTAGTTCAAGATAAAAGGAGGGTCTAACAAAGTACCTAACACACAGTAGTTGCTTATTAATACTTTTTAATTATTGATTAGATCTGTCTTCAAAAGCATCATCTGGAAATCTCCACCAATGTATTTTTCTCTTTTCTAATTGTAATAGTACAAAAAAAGTTATTTAATGAAATAACATAATAAGCAACAAATCATTTGTTCCATGTGATGAATCTAAGTGGTGGGAACATACACATGGAAGAATAGCTTGCACCTCTCATGCTGGAGGACTGCCAGTCTTTTATTGACATAATTGAGCAGCCTCAAACAGGGGTTGCTTCCCACTGGTCTCCCATGGAAATGTTGCCATTTTCAGTGAAAAAGCCTTGACATTTAGTATGTTTCAATGATTCGGGATTGGGGATTTTATTTTAGAACCAAGAATTTATATGCCTATTATCCTAGGAGATGATACATATTAATATATAGTTTTATGAGTTTTGTGACCAAAATATTAATCTTCTGGTACCTACTCTTCTATCTCCCCCTGCACTGAGCTAGGCTTGCCTTCAGATGACAGATGTTTTTGGCTGCTCACCTTATCCTTTCTCTGGAACTTTTTCAGCTTGGTGGAATCTGATAGAATTTCCACTCTGGAGGCAAAGTCCTTAAGAACCCAGGATCATTTCCATGTGGAAGAAGCATTGGAGGATAGTTTCACTTGCTATCACTATTATTTATCAGTGCTAACAGAAAATGGAGGAAGGCAGTATCATAGCTTAGTCATAAAATAGTCACATTTTTGGATACTCATTAAAAATCAATGGGCTTTGAATGGACTTACAAATCACAGGTAGGTGGAAAAAACTCGTTTTCAGAGTGGGGAACTGTTAGAATCAATGATTCTAAACTTTGGGTGTTTGGATTGGGCTGGTCCAGACTAGTACATGACTTCCGGCAGGATATGGCATGTAGGTTATGATGTGGCCCCCGGCACAGGTAGCATTCTAAATAATACTAGGAATAAAGAAATGTTCACCAAGGAGCACTAATGTGCAGATGTCCCCTAAATCAAGGATGAGGAACCTTCAGCCCAGGGACAAATTTTCTAAAACTGATTGTTGACTTCCCCTGCCTCTCTGGTGAAAATCAATCAATACAATTGTACCCATTTGAAAGAGAGTCTCTGTGTGAATGTGAGAAACTTGAAATATTGTAGATCTTAATATGCTTTATTTCCTAGAATAATAGCCACACCCACACACCCAGAATTTCTAATCTACACACATATATGCACACATATAGCTTTAATAGCTTAAAATTCCACTGAGTTTTGGAATAGTATGTGTATGTATGTGTATATATTTGTGTGTATGTATATTTGTGCATTGTATATTATATACATGTAATATGTACATATATGTATATGCGCATAGGTCTATATAATGTAATATATAATATGTACACACATATATACAAGTATCCATACAGGTGTATGTGTACAGGAATATGCATTTATCACCCACATACATGGATTTGTACATTTAGAGATAAGATGCAGCCATATATATATTTGTAATTATACATATGACTATAAACATACATAGATCTCTTGTACATGTACATAAATTACCAATACCTAGGCCTACCTATGTGTACCTGCCTGTACACACACGTCCATGTACTTGCCCACAGCGCACAGGTATGTCTGACCTGGCTTTTTCATCAGTGTAGGAAATCCCTCTCCGATTCTCAGGAACTCACAGGTAACTTAATTGTTGAGAGAGTTGCCTGGGCCAGTGAGATGTTAAGTGACTTGCCAAGGCTCTCACAGGTGACATGTGTCAGAGGGAAGCCTGAATCCAAGTTTTCTTCCTAGATTCCAAAGCTGGCTCTCTGTACACAATGTACCATTACCTCTCAATGCAGTTTTCAAAATTATACAAATATGCTATTTTTCTGTATGATAAAGCCTTTGACTGAAAGTCTTTAGAGAGGCTCCACGAAGGGAGGTGCCATTTTGTACCTGAAACCTGCCCAAGGACGGTTCTCTTCTGAGGCATTCTGTGATGTTCCGGGACGTGGGGACCTCTGAAGGAGAAGAAAGGGGGAGGGGAGGGCAGTGGAGATCAGGAAGCTCCTGAGAATTCTCCATTTTCTCTTCACTTAGTAATGTTATCCCTCATGCCCCGTGTTACTTGACTCCGAGATGTAATCTTGGCCCCTATTTCTGAGTGAATCCCAGTTTCCGTTTTAGACACTTTTGGCTCCAAGATGGATGTTGACAGAAAACTGAATGTCTTTGCCCTTCTAACAAGGTAAGGAATTTGATATCTCCCTTCCTCTCTCTGCTGCCCACCCCCGCCCCTCTAAGGGACAGTAAGAGAAGTTTCCCTGATGGCTCTGGGTCCCGGGTACCACTTTCTCACTGAGTTATTTTGGCAGATTGTGGTCCAGTCCTCACCCCTTCCCCGTATGGAGGAAGGACTCCTCAGCAGTACCAGTGGTGAACAATATCCCCTTCTCTGGAGTCTGCAGCCCCCTACCCCCTGAGCTCCAGCTGTGAACCAAGAGCAACATTAACAGCATAATCAAAGGAGGGATCTGTTTCATCAACAGACAAAACTCGGTTATTGGGGGACTGTCCTCCCCCCTGCAACCCCTATCTCCATCTTTCCCGTTGGGCCACCTCTCCTCTGCTCTCTGACCTTTTCCTGCACGTGTCCTGGTGCCTCAGAGTCAGCACATTTTCTTTCTGCTACTGCATGATATCTTCTCATCATAGCACTTTTTTTCCTGCCCATTTGTCCTGGACGTTGGTCTAAGTTCAAGAATGATGGGAAAGGGCAGTATGGCTATAGGGTCTAAGAAGACTGATCTGGCCTATTGCAGAATTTAAATTTGGTTTTAAGTCATAAAAGGGCTATAAAAACCTTACACTAAATAAGTAAAACTATCCCATTCAGGGGGCCTAATCCCTAGCCCGTTCTGCTCTGCTTATCACCCTCATTATACTTGTATAATACAGTATGCTTTCTATTGGGCATTTCCTTCCTGTTTTTACACTTATTCTTGCTTCACTGACTTTATTATCGGCAGAATTTTGCTGCATTTTTTTTCCACCCAGCCATAAATACTATTCAATTCAACAAATGCATACAAATGGTTTCCATTAGAATTTTAATCTACTCTCAAAATGAAAGAAAAGCTTAATATAAATCTTTTTAAATTACCAGAACATAAATTCAGACAGGGACATCTCCACCTAGACTAAGCACAAGGGTTCACATTCTGCTGGCCCTGCTCATAAATTAATTGAGGTCTCTTGCAGCTGTAAACGAACAGTGCATCCTGGAAAAGATCATATCTGTCAAGATCACAGATTGGTTTCTCCCAGACTTTGTAAAAGTCACAGCTTACAATATCTTCATTATGCCAATGAGAACGGCTTGTCTCCCCAACTGGAAAGAAATAGGTGTTTTGTTCTGTTGGGCCAAGATTTACAGAAAGCAATTTTCCTCGGTGTAGGAGATATGACAACCCTCCCGAAAGAAAGGGGGGGAGAAAAAAGTCATTTCATAACTTCTTTCATTCCATCACCTTTTGGACTGCCAGATGCAGATTCTCTCCATATGTGGACTTGCGGCGACAGTGACATTTACTAGCCAAGGAAGGTTAATCACAGATGAGGTCTAGGTTAGAGATGGCATTTCTCTAGCACATCTCCAGCCTCATACAGGGTGATCTGGTAAGAGCACTCAGTTCTCTCCACAGTGTTTCAGGACCCACCAAGAAAATAAAATGAAAAACTGAGACCCTCATTTTTTCCTTGATTAGGTGGGCCTTTTGGAGCTACTTATCACAGGATGGTTGTTTTGCAAATAACTGAAGTTGGTTCACCCTCAGTTTTCATCTTAGTCAAATGAATACATGTACAACAACCCTTTTTGCCCCTGCCCAAATGCAGTACACATTGATAGGAGGACAAGTGAAGGGCAGAGTTGAGGCTGAGATTATCTTGTGGGTGTTTTGTGTTGTTTTTTTTTTTTTTCCTTTCCCTTTCATTTCTTCAGGTCATAACCTAATGTTACACTAACAGAGTCTCTGCATATTAAATCGCCTTTTAACAATTTGGAAGGGGATGGAGTAGTCCAGGGAGAAAAGGCCCTCATACAAATGTATGAGTGCTGACACTACCCCAAGGAATAGAAAAGGGGAAGGTTAACCCCTAGACCCAAGGTCATCCAACACTGAGAAACGTCACTCTTAACAGCGACTTTTCTGTCCTTGAATCAAGAGCTTGGTTGATGGGTCATGGGGCACTTCAACTGCCAGCATCTCTTTGAATGTCACACAGGCAGCTAAAAGGAAAAGAAGTCTAGGTCGCAGGTGAGGACTTCCCCAATCCATCACAGAGGAGCCTGTTCCCCTGCAATAGTTGCCAAGGATGCCAATCCCACTACATCTGATGCTTTGTTCCTCTGGGAAAATTCTCATTAGGGAGGGGAAAAGAGGGTCAGGGAAGTCAAAAGCTTAGAAAATGTTTAAATATTTCATTTTAAATTTCCTTAGATGTTGAGGAAGAATTAAAAAGCAAAGAGAACCGTGTTATCCCGGTTATATTTAGCTGAGAGGCAGGATGGTATAATGGATTGGTGAACTAGTCTTAGAGCAAGACTCAGGCAGATCACTGAAGCTCCTGGTACCCTTAGTGAACGCTATTAAGGACATGGTTGCAAATCTATGAAGAATGGAAGCTCCTTGAGGGAAGGGATGGTTCTGGTTTTTTTTTTTTTTTCTTTTTGTCAACTGAAGATATAATAGGTACTATAAAGAAGAAGAGAGTCCCTGACAATGAAATTTACAAGTCTAGATTGGGAGAAAGGAGCAGGGGCAGGGATGCAATATTAAATGACTACAAAAGTGAATTGAACTTTACAAGTAAACCCAACATCAGATCATCAAACATCAAAGGAGGACTCACACCAGCATAATCACAGCTTTCCCAATCAGGTTAAATGATTTGTCCAGGGTTACACAATTAGAAAGTTTGTGAGCTTGGATTTGAACTTAGGTTTTCTGGCTCCAGGGTCTCTCTGCCTGCAAAAGAGTACATTGAAGAAAAACAAAAAGAAATTCAAAATGTGATGAAAACAGAGCAATTTTGTTACTGCCTTATTAAATTTAATAGATATTTTAAAAAACAAACTATAAAGTTCAACATTTCCTCTAAAAGTCTCTCTGTTATACATTGAACTGTCTTTATTCATTTTTATTAAACTCATAAAAGAAAAGAAAAAAACATAATTTGAACTTGTACTGTTTCTCACTAGTCTTTAGAAAAATGTAAATAAGAGGCCTAATGAAGGGCTCTTGTGGTCAGGGCTGACATATATAATCAAAAGTCAAGGGTGGGTTTTTTTTGCCTTTTACTTCAAATTAGCACTTAAGAGATCTTCCCCATAGAGACACAGCTTGACAGAGTATAGAGAGAGCTGGGCTCAGAGGCTGGAAGACATAAGTTCAAGTGCTAATATTTTTATTTTTTATTTTATTTTATTTTATTAATACTTTTTATTTGCAAAACATATGTATGGGTAATTCTTCAACATTAACCCTTACAAAGCTTTCTGTTACAAGTTTTCCCCCCCTACTCCCCACCCCTCCTCTAGATGGCAGGATATCCACTACATGTTAATTATGTTAAACTATCAAGTGCTAATATTGACATATATCTGTGGCATGTCTCTGGTAAGAGACTTAAATCTCTCAGAGCCCTAGATAATTCTCAAAGAGGAGAAGATGTAGACCTGCAGTGACAGAAAGAGATCCTTCTGGAATGAAGAAATCACAACTCTGGTTTTAACTAATACAGAAAGGGGAGGAAAGGAAGGAAGAAACAGAAGAAGGAAGGAAGGAAGGAGGAAGGGAAGGAAGGAGGGAGGGAGGAAGGAAGGAAGGAAGCAGGGAAGGAAGGACAGAAGGAAGGAGGAGGGAAGAAAGGAGGGAAGGAAGGAAGGAAGAAAGGAGAGAAGGAAGGAAGGAAGGAGGGAAGGAAGGAAGGAGAGAAGGAAGGAGGGAAGGAGGAAAGGAAGGAAGGAAGGAGGAAAGGAAGGTGAAAAGGAAGGAAAGAGGGAAGAAAGAAAGGAGGAAATGAAGAAGGGAAGGAAGGAAGGAGGAAAGGAAGGAGGGAAGGAAGGAGGGGAGGAAGGAAGGAAGGAAGGAGGGAAGGAAGGAAGGAAGGAAGGAAGGAAGGAGGGAAGGAAGGAAGGAAGGAAGGAAGGAAGGAAGGAAGGAAGGAAGGAAGGGGGAAGGAAGGGAGCAAGGAAGGAAGGGAAGGAGGGAGGAAAGGAAGGAGGGAAGGAGAGAGAGAGGAAAGGAAGGAGGGAGGGAGGGAGGAAGGGAAGGAGGGAAGGAAAGCAAGAAAGGAGACTAGTATTTATTAAATGTCTGCTTTGTATCCTGAATACTTCAGAACTTCTTTTTGTCATTATCCATTCTCATCTGTCTCAGAACAAGTAATGATGCTCCTCTCAGCCAATACTAACTCTTCTATTGATCCACTTGAGCTCAATTCATTTACTTATCTATTCAATAAGCATTTATAAAAAATGTTTGCTCTGGGCAAGAAATAATGCTAAGTGCTGGAGATAGAAAGCCAAAACCAAAAATAGGGGCTGCCCTCAAGGAGCTCACATTCTTTTTTTTTTTTTCTTTATTAAAGCTTTTTATTTGCAAAACATATGTATGGGTAATTCTTCAACATTGACCCTTAAAAAGCTTTCCATTACAAATTCCCCCCCCCAGTCCCCATTCCTCCCCTAAATGGCAGGAAATCTACATGTTAATTATGTTAAAATACTTGACAAATCGAATATGTGTATACATATTTCCGCACTTATCTTGTTGTGCAAGAACAATTGTATCTACAAGAAAAAAAAAAAATCTGAGAAGGGAAAGGAGCTCACATTCTAATAAGGGGTTTATAACACGTATAGGAAAATGGTAACCAGTGAGGGAAATTTTGGTCTAGGGAGTCACAGAGATTGTGAGTGGAGCTGTAAGACAGTAGATTGCTCCATCTTTACTAATAGCAATAACATTGCTATGATTGATTAGATTATTGAATGAATGACAGTTATAATTGCTTGCATTTATATAGTACTTACAAAGTACATTCCTCACAATGACCTCACAATGAATGAATGATACTTTGTAGCCAAGAACTACTTGAGTCCCCATTTAATTCAAAGAAATAATGGATGAAATTAATGGAGAAAAATGGATGCTGAGATCTTCCACTGCAGGGCTCTCTTCTGCTCCACTGGAGAATGGAAACCTGCCATCCCGTTGCAATGAAATACTAACAACTCATTTGGCCGGCAAGCAATGTCATGGCAGTGCCCAAGAGCGAAAGAGGAGGATAAGGCAGAAGTTAACAGGCAGGATGCCCATTTGAACAATGAATTTTTTTTTCCTCTTGTCTTGACTAAGCAGGAGTCTAAATTGAAATATCATCCCAGTTCTGCAGAGTGATTGCATTAAAGCAAGTTGGCAAAACATCAGACAGCAGGTATTATGGCTGCTGGTAGGAGCTCCAATTGATTTGCTAATTGGGGAAAAGCACCTCAAGTGTTCAGAAGCACCAAGTTCACTTATCATCACCAGTGGCTAAAGGGACTAATTCTTTGATCCATTTAACTGTTTTTTGTTTTTTTTTTTTTAGAAAGCAGTTTTTTTTTTTTCCTTTTTGGAGGGAATAACGAGTTTTGCATGCATGACCTCTACTTGCATTAGGACTTAAAACCAGTCCAGGAAACTAATGCTATCTTACAGCTCGCATGCACACACACAGGCACATGCACACACACAGGCACACACACACCTTCATAGATATGCATACACCTGCAGATTTACATTCATAATTTGCACTGATTGCTCATTTTGCTCCTCACCCCCAAGAGTAGTGGGGAAATTAATGAAATATTTTTGTAGAGATAACTTTGGGGATGGGATATGTCTCTAACCACAACTCATTCTTCTTGTGTTTGTGTGTTATTCAATAATAAAATATGTGTAGCATATATGTTTAAAATACATATTGCATATGCATATGAAGGGACAGAGATTGGATCTGTAATTTCATTGATAAGAGAAATTCTGGATGAGAAAACTCTATCAGTGCATGTTGGCACCTTTTCTACAACTTATGGTTTTAGAGAACTGCCACACCAGAAGTATCAAACATATGCCATGGGCCAGTGGATAGAGCACCAGCCCTGAAGTCAGGAGGATCTGAGTTCAAATCTGGCCTCAGACACTTAACACTTCCTAACCGTGTGTGGTCAAGTCATGGCAATGAATCCTCCTGACTTCGGGCCTAACATCTATCCACAGAGGTGAGACTTGAATTTAGTCTTTCTGGCTCTAAGGCAAGCTCTTCAACTGCTACACGCATTGTCTTTTTTATTTATCTATAACCCAGATATTATATGTGATATAACACATATGGAATCAATGTTTTCTAGACTCACTGTCCCAACTACCAAGCACTCTGGAAGACTTAGGTCTTTAGAGGGTTCTAGGAATAATCTAAGAGGTTAGTATTGTTGTTTCTAACACTATTGTTCACAAGTCCCATCTCCTGGGCTCCCTATCAATTAGCAGAGCTCTTAGAAATTGTAGAGCTTTTAGAAAAGGGAGTAAAAACAGTAGTTACAAAATAATAGAGACCCCAAACAGAGACCTTACTTTCCCCTTGCACACATAAAAAAAACCCTCAGGAAAATGGATTTAAACTTAAACTATAAAGGGTTTGAAGGCAGACAGCCAGAGAAAGTGACTGGAGCCAGAGATGGGAGTAGCTTATTCCTGGAAAAGCTAGGAGGCCATGTCACTAAATTGGAAGATAGGTGGTGGAGAGGAAGGTGGAAGAAGGATGGAAAGGTAGGCAGGGACTAGGTTATGAAGAGCTTTGAATGCTAAACCGAGATTTTGTGTGATCCTGCAGGCAATGGGGAGCCATTGAAGCTTATTGAATAAGGCATAGGGGAGTGGAGGGAGTAACAGGATCCTATCTGCACTTTGGTGGTAAATTACTTTGATGGGCAGATTGGAGTGAGAAGAAGCTTGAGCCAGGCAGATGTTAATATTTAACATATTTGAATAATATTTGGGACCAAAGGGTACCTTCCAACTCCTGGCTCTGAAAGTTCTTATTTCCCAGCTCTCTACAGAGCTCTAAAGACTTTTAAGAATACATAGCCAACATTTCTTTCTCTCAAAAGACCTGATCCCTGAAGCTGACATTGTTCCTATGGCATCAGTTATAACCATTAGTACTTTCTGGCACCAACTCCAGTTGTCCATGGGATTTCTGACGGCTCTCATAGATCTTCTCATTACACAGTCAGTCAGTCAGTTAATAAATATTTCATTAAGCACCTACAATGTGCCAGGAATTGTGCTAAATATTGAGAACATAAAAACAAACAAAAGACTATTCCTGCTCTCAAGGAGTTCACAGGTAACAAGCAAACAAGTATATACAAACAAGCTAGATACAGGATAAATAAGAAATCATTAAAAGAGGAAAGGTCCTAGAATTAAGAAAGGGTTCTTTTAGAAGACGGGGTTCTGGCTGCAATGTTTACAAAATGCCAGGGAAGTTGGTTAGCAGAGTGGAAGAACAAAAGCATTCCAGACACGAGGTGGGGCAGGGAGGGCAGACTGCTAGAGAAAGTGACTGGAGCCAAAAGATGGAGTAGCTTATTCATGGAACAGCCATGAGGCCATGTCACTCAACTGTAGGATATGTGATGGGGAAGAAGGTAGAAGAAGACTGGAAAAGTAGGAGGGAACTAGGTTATGAAGAAAGCTAAGCAGAGGTTTTGTATGATCCCCAGGCAATGGGGAGGCTCTGAAGCTTATTGAGTAAGGGAGAGAGGCTGGTCCTACCTGCACTTTGGTGACTGAATCACTTTGATGGACAGAGTAGAATGGGGAAAGGCTTGAGGTGGGCAGACGCTCCAGCAGATTTCACAATATCCATCTGTGAGGTGATGAGGGATTGTACTAGAGGGATGGCAGTGTCAGAGGAGAGAAGCAGCATATAAAAGAGATGTTGCAGAGGTGAAATTAAAAGACCTTGAGTTGTGAGCTTTAGGGACCAAGAGGATGGGATGGCCCTCACCAGTCATGGGGAAGGTGGGGGAAGAAGTGGGATTTCAGTAGAACACAATGTGTTCTGTGTTGGACACATACCCCATCATTTCAGAACTGTCCTAGGATAGGGAAAGTGGACATGTACTCAAGGACATATGGCAGCAAGATAGGAGAATGATTGTTCTATCTCTTACCTGGAACCTCTTAACAATTCTGATTCACTCATCACCAGAAGGAAAAGAGGCAAAAAGGTCAAAAAGGGATCAGTCCCTCTGTAATTCAGTTCTGACTTATCAACTCATGAGGCATCTGTCCTTCCCTATTAGCCAACAAGAAGTTCCTTTATCACCATACAGGCCCAGCTCCTCTGTCACTCATATATGGTAGCAGATATCAAGCCTCCATATTTTAGTTTGGAACTCGGCAGAAAAATCTATGTGTGGTTGCTATAACCTACTATGAAGGGTCAATCTGAGATTTCTCTAAGGACCAGATTCTCATTGTCTATCCCCTTCCTACCCATGATATTTTATATATATATATATATATATATATATATATATATATATATATATATATATATATATACACATATATATATATATATATAATAAATCCTTTGTTTCATGAGTTGCTATGGTTAAAAAACCCATCACGTGTTGGTCAACCTTCTGAGAAGGCTTCTCCTGTCTTGTTAGTTATTATTGTTGTTCAGTCATGCTCAGTCAAGTCTGACTCTTCATGACTATATTTGAGGTTTTCTTGACAAAGATACTAGAGCAGTTCATCATTTCCTTCTCCATCTAATTTGACAGATGAGAAATTTGAGGCAAACAGGGTGAAGTGACTTGCCCAAAGGTCAAACAACTAGTAAATGTCTAAAGCTAGATTTGAACTCAGGAAGAGGAGATGGCCTGACTTCAGATCTAGCACTTTATTCACCGTATCACTTCCCTGCCCTTTGATAATAATAGCATTTATATAGCACTTAATTATGTGCTATAACCAATTCATCATCAGAGTAATAATAATAACCAACATTTATATGTACTATATGCTATAACTAACTCTTAATAATAATAACTAATATTTATATAACACTTACTATGTGCTATAACTTATCATCATCATAACTATGATGCACTTAATATATCCTAGACACTATGAACTTGACAATTACTATCTCTTTTGATTCCTATAATAATCTTGGATGGCAGATACTATTATTATCCTCATTTTATAAATGAGGAAATTGAAGCAAACAGAAGTTAAATTATTTAAGTGGCTTAGAAGTGTGGATATCTGTGGCATATCTGAAAATGACTATGATATAAAAGCAAAAGATACCAATAACATGTTTTTTTTAACAAAGAAAGAGATCGCCTTTACTCCAGGATAGGGCAAAAAGAAAATTAATAATAATAGCAACAAAAACTGTTTATATAATGCTTAATATATAATGTTATAATTAATTAATAATATTTATATATCACTATAACTAATTCATAGTAATAATAATGATGATGATGACTAATATTTATGTAGCACTCATTGTGCTAAGCCCTTCACAAATATCTCATTTGATTCTCACCACAATGCTGGTGCCATTGTTATTTCCATTTTATACATGAGGGAATTGAGGCAAACAGAGTAAAGTGACTTACTTGCCAGCAAGTGTTTGAGGCCACATGAGAACGCAGATTTTCCTGTCTCCCAACCCAACACTATTCACCCAGGCCACCTAACTGCATAGATGTATGGCAAGAAATTTTCTCTTTGAGGGGAAGAGGGGTTATGGGACTTGCCCACAGCTCCACAGTGGCCCGAGGCAGGGTCTGAATCCCTTCATTCTGACTCCAAATTGATGCACCACCCATTATACCACTCCCTTTTTCATGAAAATAATGAATTATTAAAGTAGTACTCTGAGTGAGAAGTCATATGCAGTGGAAAGAACACAGAACTGGGATTAAGAAAGTGGGTTCCATTCCAACTCTGCCATTAACAAATTTTGTTTCCTGAAAAGAATCTAGAAAAGTCAAAAGACTCTAGAACAGTCTCTAGTCTCTAGAAAAGTCTCCTTTTCCTTATCTATAAAATGATAAAAATTGGACTAGATGCCTCTAAGCTTCCTTCCATTTCTGATACACTCTCTGCTAATCTCATTTGACCCTTCTCCACGCCTTCACTTTCCCCCTGAAGCCAATGATAGATATTTGAGGAAAGTCTGACCAGGATTAGGGATTCAGAGGAAAAGCCAGATGGTTTGGCCCACCATGTTTGGTATGGTCCCCTTGAAAATTCAAGAAGAATGACTGATAGCCAAGGGATTAAGACCATGACCTCGGTCTCATTAGTGCTATTCTCTAACCAGGAGGGCCCATCAGGCCCTGACAGGTATGGCTCCTACAGATAACTTTGCTGCTTATCTCACCCCCTAGGCCTGACACAGATAATTAAAAAGCCCTAATTCTACCACTAAGATGACCAATCAGCCTCCTGGCCTTAGAAGGTACTATTTTCTCCACATACAGATAAGGAAACAGAACTGATGACCAGGGTGCCCCAGTATGGATGTGAACAGAACTAAACTGGGACAAATCCAGTTGAAGGCCGGAGCATGATGGGAGAGGGGAGATGCAACAGTGCAGTCCTTGGGATGATGACCTAGGGAAACAAGCCAGCTGCTGTGAGAATGCCCTCCCAGTATGCTCAATATTCTCCTTTCAAGTTACTGCTTTAGGTGTCAGTAAGTGATTAAAAGAATTATTAAAATTCAGAACCCAAATTTTCAGTCCTCTGTCTTGGCCATTGATATACTGTGGCTGCATATACCATGACCTCAGAATAAATGTGACTATTCAATTTACCATCATTCACTAGGGAAAATCTATGATGCTTTCATTTATAAAAACCAGGAACACAGTCTTACTTCTCTCTTTCTTAGCTACATCAAAATCAGTTTGGTATTTTTCAGAGTTTACTCATTTCTTTTTTCTTCTCATGAAGTCTGAGACCTAAAGTATTACACAAAGGGCGAAGCTTAGGATAAAAAGGAAATGATCAATCTTAGGAAATAACCATCAAATTTTTAGGCAAAGTCACCCTTTCAACAAAGGAAAGGAAATATAGGACTTGTGATAGAAGAACAGAACAGATGATGACAAATCTTATTTCTAAATTGCCGTGCAGCCTCAAACATGATATCAGCTAAGTGGAAAAACCTATTTTTGATTCTACAGAGAAGCAAGATGCCTTCATGGTCAAAGGAGCAACTCATGCCAAGCTGGCTGATGTTTGAACCTTTCTTTGGTTTTGTTCTTGGCTTTTATATTCTTTAAATCTGGCCATTTGGCTTTATAAAAAAAATTTTTTTTGTAAAGATGATGTTTTGCTTTCCTTGATGGCTCATGACTTTTTTAAGGTCAATAATCAAGTCTCCTCTAATTTTTTTTAACTTAAAAACAATTTCCCATCATAGTGTCAGGCACAAAATGCTGAATCCACGTTTCTTTAATGGATGAATTGGAACATTAAAAGAGGCCCCAGGTATCACCTTTTTTTTTTTTTTTTATTCCTGGAATGATGTTCAAAGCTGAAGACAGAAAAGCATTGATGACAATTAGATTGCATTTAATTGCAGAATGCTTTGTGGCTAAGAGAATCTCTGTTTCTCCACCATAGGCTTCATAGCTTATGTTTTTGACCCACATTAAAAATCTGGAAATCAGACTCATGTAAGATCTTGCATTTGATCTCCACATGTAGATTGAAAAGTCAAGTACCAAGAGAAAAGTCTCCAGTTCCATGGATGGTTAATAAGAATGGTATTAAAAACCCAGCTACTTAATTGTTTTCTGTGATTTTTTTTCAAGCAACATATGCTATGATATTCAGTGATTGTAATGCAAAAATTGGCATTATCAAAGATGGGCCATGGAAACATGGGAAACATGGAAAAATATGGTTCAAATTTAAATAATGAAAAAGAACAATGGCCATTAATCAGAAACTTCAAATCTATATATTATAAATATTTTCTTCCAGAAAGTCAAAAGACACTGAACATTATCATTACTGAAGGATATCATACCAAAAAAAATGAGATTGACTGTATGAAGCATATGAAAATACTTTGCTACTAACAGTAGTACTGTCAGAATCAGGTGTTAGTATTTATTTAGGTAATTAAGTAGAACAAATACCCCAAATCCACAACTATGTAGGTGGCAAGTCATGAAGTATTTATTAAGCAGTTACCACTGGTTTAAGGATTGGGAATACAAACATTAAAAAAAAAAAAGAAAAAAGAAAGATAATCTTTTGTCATAATTTTTTGAAATGGATGGTTTTAGAGAAACCTAAGAAGATTCATATGAACTGATGCAACATGAAGTAAACAGAACCAAAACAATTTATGCCAAACAATAGCATTGTAAAAACAAACATCTTTGAAAGACTAGGAATTCTAATCAATATAATGATCAACAATTCCAGCGGACAACAAACTACTCATCTCCAGATAGAGATGTGATGGACTTGGAATGTAGATACAGACACACACACACCCTCAATTTTTTGAGCATGGTCAATATGTTAATTTGTTTTGCTTGACTACATATTTATAATGATTTTTGGTTTTCTTGCTTTCTCAATGGGGGGGAAGATAAAAGGAAAGAATGAAGACCTCAAAATAAAATAAAAATTGAATTAAAAGAAGTGAGATTGATCAGCCCACAAAAAACTATTTAATCCATAATGTAGTTGAACTAAATTCTTGGTTGGTTGTTGTCTTTCATTCTCAAAGAGGACCAAAATGACATACAATGTGTCTGACTGTGACTAATCAGCTTGGAGTGCTCTGCCACCAGAATATTTGGGGTGGCTTCTTGAGCTGTTTCAATTCTGGTTTGCTCATAACACACAGTACCTTCTCTGCTGAGGACTTGTTGGGTGGTCCTATGCAATCAGTTCTAAAGTTCTTAAGAGAGACCTTGAGAGTGTCTTTGACGTGGCTCTCTTCAACAATGAGATGTTTCAAACTAGTTCCAATTGCTCAGTAATGAAGAAAGCCATCTACACCCAGGGAGAGCCCTGTGGGATCTAAGTGTGGACCACAATATAACATTTTCACACTTCCTGTTGATGTTTCACACTTGCATTTTGCTTTCCTTCTCAGGTTTTTTTTCCTTTCTAGATCCGCTTTTTCTTGTACAGAAATATTACTGTATAAATATATTGGATTTGTCAAATATTTTAACATAGTTAACATATATTGGACTACCTGCCATCTAGGGGAGGAGGTGGGGGGAAGGAGGGAAAAATTTAGAACAGAAAGTTTTGCAAGGGTCAATGTTGAAAAATTACCCATGCATATGTTTTGCAAATAAAAAGGTTTAATTTAAAAAAAGAGAAAGAGAGTATGTCCTTGTATTGCTTTTTCTGAGCACCATATGAGCACTTGCCCTGTGTGAGTTCTTATAAAATAATCCTTTTGGTAAGTGTACATTTGGCATTCAAACAATATGACCAGCCCATGGGAGTTGTGCTCTCTGCAGTAGAATTGAATTGCTTGGGCAGTTTAATTTGAGAAGGACCTTCTCCTGCCAGGTGACCTTCAGAATCTTCCTAAGACAATTCAAATGAAAGCGATTCAGTTTCCTGGAATGGTGCTGCTCTACTGTCTAAGTTTCAGGTATACAACAAAGAGATCAACAGAGAGATGAGTAGCCCTTTAGCTTGGTAGTCAGTCTAATACTATTTTCCCTCAGAGCTTCCCATACACTGAGCTAGCCATGGCAATGGGTGCCAGCCTCATTATCAATGTGCACATCCCTGGAAAGTATTATTGCCAAGGTAAGTGATCTTGTCCACAACATTCAAAACTCCAAGGTAAGTGATCTTATTCCCAATATTCAAAACTCCAAGGTAAGTGATCTTATCCACAACATTCAAAACTTCTCCATTTGCTGTAACTTTATTCCTAATAATGGTTAACTCCACAAGGGTAAGGATATATATTTTATCTGACCTTTGTACCTCACCTAAAGCTAGCACAAAGTCCTACGCCCAGTAGCTATTAATAAATGCTTGTTTTGAAAAACACTTCAAAACTAATAAATGTCTGAGGCAGAATTTGAACACAAGTCTTCTGGACTACAAGTCCAGCATTCTATAAATTGTATCACTAAACTGCTTTTTCTAAACAATCCCTTTTCATCACTAGTAATAGGGAAACCATCTATCTCACTGGGCTCTGACACCTCAGACCCTGATGTGTTAAATGAGGAGACAGAAGAGAATATTAACAAAATGAAGTTAATGATCTGAGAAACCAGGGTGATTGTGACTAAATTTGATTTTATCTCCTTTTCATGGGAATGAAATAAAATGTATCAATAAAAAAAGAAAGAAAAGTTGGACGTCATTGAG
The DNA here is from genome assembly GCA_023553655.1 of Myrmecobius fasciatus. Taxonomy (NCBI): domain Eukaryota; kingdom Metazoa; phylum Chordata; class Mammalia; order Dasyuromorphia; family Myrmecobiidae; genus Myrmecobius; species Myrmecobius fasciatus. Next base: position 86,379 of record JAJPUD010005140.1, on the reverse strand, counting down.
TTCTTACTAGAAATATGATCTTCACTACTATTAATCTGTTTGGTCATTATTGTTTCTCTTGGGTTTTTTTGGGGGGGTGGGGAGGAGGTTTGTTTTGTTTTGTTGTTAAGTATCCTTTATTAACCAACAGGATTGGAACCATTAGTAAATATGGAACCCATAATTATGCATCCCTTAGGAAAATAATAAAAAATTGAATTTATCCAGCATCTCCCTTCTATAGCAAGACCAGAATGAAGAGATAAGCCATGAGATTCTGACATTCTATATTCTTTTGAAAACCTACACTACGCTATCTGCATTAGTTATATTAACCATTAACAGATTAAAGAAATTGAAAGATCAGTAGAAACTTCACTTTATCAAGCATCTATAGAAAATAATCCATCATTAGTGACTTAATTTATGGAAATAAAAAAATTGGAAAGACCAGCTGTAATCTACTAAGCATCCTCCACACCAAGAATTCTGTGTGAAAAGCAATGGATCTTGAAAGTTTTGAGTGATTTAAATATATCTATGTATGCAGAGAAGGAAAGATAAAGGATTCCAAAATAATGGAAAATATAATGAACAATATGATAACTTTAAAAAGATAACCAAAAAGAAATCAATGACTTCTGACATATGTTTATTTCTGAAGCTTTAAAAATCTTTATGAGAATGACCTACATATATTTCAAGGATAAAATTAGTAAAAATATGAAAAGAAAACAAGCTTTTGCAAGTGCCAATAAATTTATTAAGAACCTACTATGTGTAGGCAATGTGCTACATGCTGGGAATAAAAATATGAAAAATATAGTTTCTGTTCTTAGGGAGCTTAGGATCGAATAAGGGAAAACAATATACAAAAATGATGCTGAAATAAGAGAAAAAGAAGTAGCTGGCATAAGTACCTGATGAAGAAATGCAAAGGAGGCACATGATGAAATGGCTAGCCTACCTCCTCTGGCTCCCACACCCAATTGTCCTTGAATGGAGGTTCTGGGAGGAGCTCTCAGGGGCAGTTGTAAGCTCTAGGAATGAAATGATTTGGCAGGATGAAAAGGTTGCTGGGGCATGTTGGAAAAGTCCAGAAGAGTGGATAGAAAAAATTATTGAAAGATACAGAGCATACAAAATCCTGCTGGGTCTCTGTAAACTACAAAGGAAAATTTGTTTTAATAGAGCAGTAGTTATCAAAGTGTGATCCTGGGCTAGATTCCAGAGACTCTTTCAAGCCTTCAAGGTCAAAACTATTTTCATAATAATACTAAGATGTTTTTATTTTTAATAAGAAAAATATTGAAAATATAACCATCACAACCCCCCACCAAAAAAAAAAGCTCTTGGGGGAATCTTCAATCATTTTTAAAAATGTAAATGATCCACTTGATTAAAAAAAATGCTATGTACCTCTAAGAGGGAACTGATGAACTCTGAGTGCAGATTGAAACATGCTTTTTTCACTTTCTTGCTTATTTTTGCAACATGGCTAATATGGAAATGTGTTTTGTATAACTTCATATGTATAACTGATGTTTTGCTTGCCTCCTCAATGGTAGAGGAGAAGATTTGGAATTCAGAATGTTAAAAATATATAAATAAATAAAGTATTATTGAGATGGGGAAGGAATGGATTCTTGAGACTAAAAGATTTTAGAACCTCTGCATTAGATCAAAATGCTTTCTTAAAGTCTTTCTTCCAGGAGAGCATCTCTCAAGTATCTATTAAACTTCAACAAAATTCCATGATAAATGCCACCACAGAGAAAATTGTTTAATAACTCTGATAATGAACACTAAGCAAAGCATAAAACAAACAAACAAAAAAAAAAAGCTTGATAATGATCTTGTTCCATGATCAGGATGGATAGGCTGTACATGGGAACAAAGACAAGAAGAAAGCCATATAAATAAATGGTTGGGTCTTCCAGATGCTTCTGTTCACCCAAATTATGCTGACTCTTTCAAAACCCAGAGCATAACCTGGCTTCCTCACTTAACTACAATTTACAGTCAGTCTATAGATCTATTAAGTACTTACTAGATGGAGGCACTGTGATAAGTACTGGAAATAAAAATATGAAAAAGAAAATAGTCCTTGTTCCCAAGGAGCTTACAATCTAACAGGGGGATATAATAGAATGGAAAATGTCATCCACAGCCAGAGAAAAAGCTATGGAGATTGAATGCAGAAAGTATACTATTTTTACCTTTTTTTTCCTTTTCTTTTTCTTTTTTCTTTCTTGTGGTTTTTTCCTTTTGTTCTGATTCCCCCCCCAACATAACTCATATGGAAATATGTTAAAAATGAACATACACACATAACCTAAAAAATTTAAATACAATTTAAAAATATATCATCATCACCATCTTCATCATATGATAACATTTAAACAGTGCTTTAAATAGATGCTATTATTATTATTCCCAGTTTACAAATGAGGAAAATGAAACAAACAGAGATCACACAACTATTAAGTGTGTGACATAATTTGAACTCAGGCCTTCCTAGTTTCAGACCCAGCTCTCTATCTAATCTATATAGTCATACAATAATCATATAGTTGAGGAACTACAGAGGGATAACCAAGAATTGCCATGGTATCCAGGAAAATAAAAACATGTTCTTGGGTAGATCCTTAGTGAAAGATCTATTGGACTTAAAAATTATTTTTACATGTAATTAGAAAAAAAATTAAGACCTATGAGAAATGTGCATAAGGATCACATAAGATGAGAAAGATGAATGAGTTCTGATCTAGGTTAATGTTAAAAAGACACTGTGATGAGATAGTGACTGTATTAGATTTTATATGTGTTTAAGTCATATGTATAAAGAGAGATAAGAAGGCTGAGTCAGCCACCTTCACATGTAGAAAATGGCCTCTCAATACAAATATGCATTTAAAACCTGACCCCAAGAATTATGTGAGCCTTATCAATAGTTTAACGACTTCCTTTAATAAAATTTAAAGTAAAGGATTTACATTATGGTAAGCATTCCAAAGTGATTTAAGACTTGTTAAGGTCAAGACATCCTCTCATCACATTGGTTTAAATGAGGACACCAACTCCCAGTGTTCAGCCAAGAGTGCTGTGTTATTGCCAAATGCCTGATTAAAAACCATATTCGATGAGGCTTTAACTGAAACACAGAACTTTTAAAGCAGATGTTTAAATAGCAATTGTCCTTCTCTCTTCAAGATATATGTGCCCATTAGCCCTTGGATGCTACAGAGAAGATTTCTTTTCCTTTGACAAATTTTTCAAGCTGTTCATAAGAAAATGGTGACAAAAAATGATTTAGGTGGTTGGCTTCTGAGTGGGCGCTTCCCTGCTTTCAATTGCTACAAGTGCAGCTATATCTTAAAGTATACTCATCATTTTAACCTGGGGGTAATTCACAAGTTCTTGACATACTCAATTAGCACCACCATACATGTAAGCATGGAAGCTTATTTTTTCTTTTTGAGATACAGTTCTTTTTAAAAAATTTTTTAAAAATATTTTTGTTTCCGTTTTTTTCTTTTTTCCTTTTTGCCCACCCCCAAGATGGCAATCAATCTGATGTAGGTTATACATGCACAATCATATTAAAAATATTTCCACATTAGTCACTGTTGTGAAAGAAGAATCAGAACAAAAGGTAAAAACCATGAGAAAGAGAAAACAAAAAAAAAAGTGAAAATAGTATGCTTGATCTATATTCTGACTCCATAGTTCTTTCTTGGGATGTGAATAGCATTTTCCATCACGAATCTTTGGGAATTGTCTTAGATCACTGTATTGCTGAGAAGAACAAAGTCTATCAAAATTGATCACCATGTTGTGGTTGTGTAGAATGTTCTCCCAGTTCTGCTCACTTCACTCAGCATCAGTTGATATAAGTCTTAGCATGAAGGCTTATGTATAAAGTCATTACTGTGTCAGAAATAGATAGAATTTACTTTCCAAAAGTAGCAAATGGGCCATTGGATCAGGAAATCTAGGGTTCAAGGGCTAGTTTGGACCTTAATTTTCTACTTGAACTTAATAAGTTTTTCACCTTTTTAGCCTTCACTATCCATGGGATGAAAGGTTTGGCTTAACTTATCTCTAAGAAAGGAATCCTTAACCTTTTTCATCATGGACCCTTGTCAGAACAATTTTTTTTAAATGCATAAAAAGAAATTGAATCTATCCAAATACAAGCATTAATTTATTTTTAAGTTCACAACTCCCCAAGTTAAGGTTTCTCTGAGTTCTGACATTTATTGAAGCTTCCCTAACAGATACAGATAGTCAACAGTCAATAACATTTATTAATTGCCTACTAAATGCATTAAGCACTAGATAGTCTTGCTCTCATATACCTAGTCCAGCAAGAACCTGAAATTTGTACCATATTCGATGAGAATCAAGAAAAACAATAAGAAGTCATACTAAGTTATTTTTTCTACTCCCCAAATACAAAAAAATCATTCAGAAGCCTCTGGGCAATAGGAAAGAGGAATACTGGCAAAGCCAGAGCTAGCATAGGCAAACAAGTTCATAACTTGGGGTTAATACAACAAACCTGTAAGCCAGAAATACTTCTAGATTTTTTTTAATAAAGCTTTTTATTTGCAAAACATATGAGTGACTTTTCAACATTGACCTTTGCAAAAAAACTTTTTTTTTTTTCCAGATTTTCCTTTCCCTCCCCCCTCCCCCCACCCCTAGATGACAGGTAATCTAATACATGCTAGATAGGATAAATTATATGACAAGTACAATACATGTATACATATCTATACAGTTATCTTACTGCACAAGAAACATCAGATCTAGAAAGAGAAGAAGAAAAAAAACAACCTAAGAAGGAAAACAGAATGCATGGAAATATTCACAGAAAGCGTTAAAATGCTGTGTTGTGGTTCACTCTCAGTTCCCACAGGCCTCTCTCTGGATGTATATGACTATCTTCATCGCAGCACAACTGGTTTGAATCACATCATTGTTGAAGAGAACCATGTCCATCAAAATTGATCATCGTATAGTCTTGTTGCTGTGTATAATGTTCTCCTGGTTCTGCTGATTTCACTCAGCATCAGTTCATGCAAGTCTCTCCAATCCTCTCTGAAATCCTCCTGTTGGTCATTTCTTACAGAACAATAATATTCCATAACATTCATATACCATAATTTATTCAGCCATTCTCCAATTGATGGGCATCTTTTCAATTTCCAGTTTCTTGCCACTACAAAAAGGGCTGCCACAAACATTTTTGCACATGTGGGTCCCTTTCCCTCCTTAAAAATCTCTTTGGGATATAGGCCCAGTAGAAACACTGCTGGGTCAAAGGGTATGCACTGTTTGATAACTCTTTGAGCATAGCTCCAAATTGCTCTCCAGAATGGTTGGATCCGTTCACAGTTCCACCAACAATGTATCAGTGTCCCAGTTTTCCCACATCCCCTCCAACAGCTATCATTATCATTTCCTGTCATTTTAGCCAATCTGACAGGTGTGTAGTGGTATCTCAGAGTTGTCTTAATTTGCATTTCTCTGATCAATAGTGACTTGGAGCACCTTTTCATGTGACCGGAAATAGTTTCGATTTCTTCGTCTGAAAATTGTCTGTTCATATCTTTTGACCATTTATCCATTGGAGAATGGCTTGAATTCTTATATATTTGAGTCAATTCTCTATATATTTTAGAAATGAGGCCTTTATCAGAACCTTTGGATGTAAAAATATTTTCCCAGTTTACTGCTACCCTTCTAATCTTGTCTGCATTCATTTTGTTTGTACAAAAACTTTTTAACTTGATATAGTCAAACTTATCTATTTTGTGATTAATGATGACCTCTAGTTCTTCTTTGGTCACAAATTCCTTCCCCCTCCACAGGTCTGAGAGGTAAACCATCCTACATTGTTCTAATTTGTTTATAATATCATTCTTTATGCCTAGATCATGAATCCATTTTGACCTTATCTTGGTATATGGTGTTAGGTGTGGGTCAATGCCTAATTTCTTCCAGACTAGTTTCCAATTATCCCAGCAGTTTTTGTCAAATAGTGAGTTTTTATCCCCAAAACTGGGGTCTTTGGGTTTATCAAACACTAGATTACAATTGTCATTGAGTATTTTGTTCTGTGAACCTAACCTATTCCACTGATCCACTACTCTATTTCTTATCCAGTACCAAATGGTTTTGGTGACCACTGCTTTATAATATAGTTTTAGATCTGGTGCAGCTAGGCCACCCTCATTTGCATTTTTTTTCATTAATTCCCTTGAAATTCTTGACCTTTTTTTTTTTCCAGATGAATTTTGTCGTTATTTTTTCTAGTTCAGTTAAATAATCTCTTGGGAGTTTGATTGGTATAGCACTAAATAGATAGATTAGTTTAGGCAGAAATACTTCTAGATTGAAATGAAGGAGCAAAACTGAAAAGTCCCGCAGCTCCAGGATGGTAAGAAATTCCATGAGTGGGAACTATGGAAGCTCTGTAGAGCAGAAGCAACCAGAGAGGTATGGTTGTGCTCAAAGAGGGACAGCCCAGAACCCAAGAGCTCTAAAGTCCTTAACATTCCATCCTCTAGAGATAGAAAGCTCTGAAGATCCAGCACCCTTAACCTCAAATATTCAAGAACACCTAAGATCTGGAGTTGGAAATTAGCATAAAGAATCCATGTAACCCCTAGGGGATAGCAGGCAGATCTGACCACTCCATCAAAAATTACAGCTATGTCTTCATAAAATCTACATGAAAATCTAAAGAAAATGAAGCAAGAGGTTAAAGCTCTAGAGGAAAGAATTAGGAGAACAGATTGGAAAAAAAAAAAAAGCAGTAATCCTTATCCAAGTAACTAGAATAGAATTAACAGGAATCACTAATGTCATGAGATAAGAAAAAATAGAACAAAATCAAAAGATTGAAAAAAGTAAAAGAAAATGTATGATATCTGATGCCAAAACAATTGATCCAGAAAACACCAAAAAGATTCTCTCTGAAAAATATGACTTTGAATGAAGCCTACTATATTTCAACAAACCATAAATAAAAACTGCCTATATCTACTAGAATTAAAGGACAAAGTGAAAGCAGGAAGAATCCACAGATTATCTACTAAAAGAAGCCACAGAAGAAAAAGTCTCAAGAATATGAGCCCAAATTTAGAGATTTTATTCCCTCTCCCTCACTCCCTCCAAATACTATCTAGAAAGAAGGAGTTCAAATATGAAGAACCACAGCTAGAATCACACAAGTTCTGGCAGCTTCTTCCATAAAAGAAAGGAAATTATGACATACAATATTCCAAAAGACAAAAGGTACAGGTTTATAACTAAAAATAATTTACCCTCAAAGCTGAGTATAATTTTGCAGGTAATATGTGAAGTGTTAAGGGATTAGAGGAATTTCAAGCATTTCTGATGAAAAGACCAAAGGAGATAGGAACTTTGAAATAAAAACACAAGAGTCTAGAAAAGTCTAAAAAATTAAATTTACTTAAGCAACTGGAAATAATCACAGGATTACAAGGTGCTGATATTCTAATAGTGGAAAAAGAAAAAAATTCCCTTTCAGAACCTTAATATTTTCTAAGTGTGTTAAAAAAGACAAAAGAAATAAAGGTGGATTACATCTGTTCTGAGAGAGAAAAAAGAACAGGAAAGAATTATACTAGCGTAGAAACAAGAAGAAAGGGTTATTTGTAATTTGTCATAATTGAGGAAAGAAGAAAAGAAACAAGCATTTATTAAATGCTGGTGTGGGCCAAGCATTGTGCAAAATGATTTTTAAATATTTGAGCTTTACAACAACTCAGGGAGATAAGTGCTACTATGATCCCCATTTTAGAGTCAAAGATACTAAAACAGATAAAAGGTAAGTGATTTGTCTGGAATTAATTACATATATAGGCCACATTTGAATTCATGGTCTTACTAATTTTACGCCTTTCACTTCACCACCTGAAGAAGAATATAAAAAAAAATTAGAAAAAAGATGGTGGAAGTGATCATGGATGAATTTCACTTTTATTTGAAATGGAAAAAAAGAGGGCTAAATAAACAGTTCAATATAGAGATAGAGTACCATTTCTGAAAAGGGGAGAGGAGAGAGGGAGGAAGAAAAATTTGAAACCCAAATCTTGTAAAAATGAATGCTAAAAATTTTCTTGACATGTAATTGGAGGTATAATTAAATACAATTAAAATTTTAAAAATGAAAAAAATGAAATATAGTAAGGATAGGGGAGTGCTAAAGGGGAGTTGCAAAGGGGAGAATGGAAACAAATGAACTTCCAGTCCTAAAGAATTAAAGGAATTGAGAAAAGCAAATAACTAAAACCATCTGGGGTATCAATAAATTGGGCAATGACTGAATATATCAGAGTGTTAATAAAGAGGGAGAGGGGCATTGGATTAGATGGCCAAAGAAGTCCCTTCCAGTGTACTTTCCTTTTGATCAGGAATTATACTATAGTTTGTGTTGCTTCACTATTTTATTTTTTTGTTGTTGTAGGGATGCTTTAAAATTCTTTTTCTCTATTTTTGTTTGGCAGAAAGGGATGGATGGAATGAAAGGTGAGCAACAGTGATGTTCAAAAAAGAGGTACATTAAAACACACACTATAATATCAGACCAATATAATACATGAATCTTGTAGGATGTCAAAGGTCTTTATGAAAGTTTTCATAAAAAAAGAAAAGAAAAAAACAAAGAAAACTACAACCCCAAATGTCAGGCAAATGAAGCTTCTGTCACTTTCATTCACATATTTCCCCTTTTTAAATGTAGTCCCTCTGCCTAAAAATTCAGAAAGACCTTTTCCTTATTGCTGCTTATTAACTATGACAGGCAGCAACACTCTTGGATGATAGATTCTCACTTCACCACAATTATCCAGGAATGCCTTACAGGCAAAAGGCTGCTCCAAGCTCCTTCCTTCTGGGATACTTTCCCCAAAGGCAGCCAGTTCAAAGCAAACCTCTCTTAACTGGAAACTGACATCCATGGGAACTTTCTAATCAGGAAAATCCCCCTCCTCCTGTTGGGGGGGGTAACAATCGACATAAAGATGAAAACTCCAATCATGTCGAATTCATGTTCAGCATTTTTTAACAAGTTTGGATAAGGGTGGTGGGTAGAGGGTGCGCTTCTAAAAAAAAAATCATCACTGCTATTGAATAGCATAGTTGGATTCCTAGAGATCACCAAGAGATGCAGCTTTAGTCAAATATAGGAACAATCTTCCCCGATTAATGATGTCATCCAGAATGGGGAAATAAATTTACTATGAATCTGGACAAAAAAAAAAAGGTGGATGGGAATTTTAATAGATAGATTACTATATACACCCATGTCTTCTTGGTCCTTCATATATCTACAAATATAACAGTTCTCCCTGATAACATGACTTAGAACCTAAAACTGGTAACTAACTAACTAAATAAATGAAATGGTTAGAATGTTTTTCTCTCTTTAAGGTATTTTTAAAAATTTTCTCTCCTCTCTATTTCTTTTGAGTCTCATATTTTGAGGGGTAAAGGGTATGAGAAAAAAATTAGTAAAATTAAAAGAAGAAAATAGGAAAAGATTATATAATCAAGGAATGACCCAACTAAGAGGGACCTTAACAAACACTTAGTCTCCCTCTTTCATTTTACAGATAAGAAACTAAATCCAGAGAAATTAGTATTTTCAATTTGAGGACACTCAGATTTAATCCAATTCAACAACCACTATACTGGCTTACAGAGTAGATACATGAGAAATATTTGTTGAATTGGACACTAGATAAGAAAAAGGCTGTTTACATTCTAGGTCAATTCTATGGTATGGCCAATATTTATCAGGTTTCCCCTCTATCCAACTCACTCCAAAACATGGATTAAGTTAGATTTTTTTTTTAAAAAGGCCTAAGCCCAAGGCTTGATTGGCCTGGTGTTCTGTCCCTGAAGTAGCATCCTGGTAGCCTCTGGGTATGTTGACAGAGCTCCTTATAATGTATTGGCATAAAAGGTAGAATACTTGCCGAAGAGCCTTTTGTATGTATGTTCACCAAAACCCCTACCGCCAACCTCAATTTTTATTGTCACTCTTGAACTTGGTCCCATTTGGCACTGACAACTCACTACCTGAGTAGTCATGGACAAGTGTCCTGGACCTCTGAGTATCCTTGCAGCTTTAGGGCTTGTCAACCCTTGGTTAAATAAATGGCAGAATGAGTGAAATCAGAGGGGAAGAGTTGGGGAAAGGCCTAGTTAAGTAATCCAGCTCTTCTGGGTTGGCCTAAACCCTGGGGAAAAGCAGCAGAAGCCATCCCATTTCTGGTCCTTCCCCTCTTTCATATGTAAGGCTCAGGGAGAAACTGAGGCAGTATCACACATTGGAAATTAGGTAATGCTTTATTGATGTTAATTGAGAGTTCAGAATCCATAGCTATGGATCAGGACTGGTGGGACTCTTGTCTCAAAGCACGCAGTCCAGCCCAGAGAGTTTAGACTGAATGTCAGCCGAATGAATAGGACTAATGTCACAAATTATTCAGTATCTCATTGGTGGGGATCACAATTTTTATAGTCTCCATGGCCCAGGGAGACAAAGTCATTCATAGGAACACCTGAACACATCTGGTGTCCAAGGAAACCATAAATTCAGTTCTGGCAGGTAGGGAGTGAAAAGGAAGCTTGAGACAGAAACTGGGAAAGGAAGACAATAAGTCTGAAGCCAAAAGATAAGGGGGATGTCGAGGCTGGCCATCTGGAGGTTTTATGACTCCTTTGGAATGTGAGTCCAATTATTTCTGAGGGTCAGAGGAGGAAGGTTGTTATTTGGGGGCAGAACAATTAAGGGAAACTGAAACAGCAACTGAGGGAAACTGAGACAGGGAAACTGGCACTATACATATTGCATTTTATTCATCCCATTCTTTATTTAAATGGGGTTTCATGAGTCCTAAAGTCAGAATTGCAAGGATGTTGAGTCTAGGAGATATAACTAGGGCTAGCTTACCGGGTGATGAGCTGCTTTATCCCTTTGAAGGTTAGCACTTTTATTAGGACTTCATTTTTATGATGATGGTTATAGATGTTGTCTACTATGATCCAGTATTAGACTTCCATTGGACCAGTTCACAGCTCTCCCAGGAGGGCATTAACGTACCTGTTTTCCCATCGCCTCTCCAATATGAAGACTGTGTACTAGGCCTAAGAAAACAATTTATATAATCATAATCATAATCATAATCATAATGTAAAGACAAGTTAGAAAGATCAGGGACTAGTGAGCAACACAATGGAACTAACCACAGTTCCAGAGAATTCATGATGAAATATGCTATCTACCTCCAAGAGAGCTGTGAGCTCAGAGTACAGATGGAGTATAGACATACCTACATATATACATATATTTATATGTACATAACTACACATGCATATATTACATCTGTCGGACATGGTTAATGCAGGAAGTTGTTTTGTTTGACTATACATATTTATAATTTTTTAAAAAGGAAATTAATTCTATTAATTTCTATTAACCCATAAGGTCAGGGAGGTGAGGATGAGCAGGTAGACCCCTAAATCCACTGAATCAACATCCCTTGCCCTCTCCCTCCCTCCTCTCTCTTCCACCTTCCATTGCTGCCTGCCTTCTATTCTGCATTCTTTCAGTCACTTGCCAGTGGTGGGGAAGAGGAAGGAAACACAGAAGCTTCAGCCTCTGGGAACTTTCCCAAAAGACTGAGCAAATGGAGAAAAAGTGATGGGTCTCCTGGAAGTGACTGCTGCTGATGTCCCCAGGTTGCAGACCAATGTGCTGGGGCATCCAGGGTGGCTCATCTCAGCTTGCCTCTGCTGCCAAATGCATCCTATGGCCAAGTCTAAAATCAGGTGGTAGTGTTAGAGACTTTTTAAAAAGAGGCTTACTCAGAAGTATGAGGAGTTCAAAATTTTAGTCTATCTTAAGATGACCTTGAACTCTTCAGACCATTCTCTCATTTCACTTTTTAAAATCAGTTCATAAAAGTCTTCCTAGATTTTTTGAAAACCATTCCCTTCATCATTTCTTATATTCATATACTATAACTTGTTCATGCATTACTCAATTTATGGGCATTTCTTTAGTTTCTAATCCTTTGCCACACAATGAAAAGAATGCTCTTGAATATTTGATTCTTTTCCTTATTTGATATTTTTGGGGTACAGACCTAAAAGTAGTATTGCTGGGTCAAAGGTTATGCAGTTTAGTAGCTTTGAGGCCATAATTACAAGTTGCTTTCCAGAATGGCTGGTTCAGATCATAAATCTATTAATGTACTAGAGTGTTTGTCATTTTCCTTTTTTGGGGGGAGGGGGTGTCAGTTTTAATAATCTGCAGTTTGTAGATTTTAAAGTTGGTTTTTTTGTTTGTTTGTTTTTTGCTAAGGCAATTGGGGTTAAGTGACTTGCCCAGGATCACACAGCTAGGAAGTGTCTGAGACCAAATTTGAACTCAGGTCCTCCTGACTTCAGGGCTGGTGCTACCTAGTTGTCCCATTATTATTATTGTTGTTAGCAGGTGGCATAGTGGATAAAGCACAAGATCTGGAGTAAGGAAGTTCCAGGTTGAAATCTGGTTTCAGACACTTACAAGCTGTGTGACCCTGGGCAACTATTTGCCTTAAGTTTTCTTATCTATAAAATGATCTGGAAAAGGAAATGGTAAATTCCTCCAGTGTCTTCGCCATGAAAACCCCAAATGAGGTCATGAAGAGTCAGACACAATTGAGATGACCAAATAACCATAAACTCACTATTAGAGACTTAGAACATTTTTTATATGAATATTTTTTTTTACATCTTGGATTTCTTCTTCTGAGAATTGTTTATTTATATCCTTTGATTATCAGTTTTAAAAATGGCTCTTATTAATAAATAGGTTTCCCTATGAAAACAAGGGATCTGGACCCCAACATTGAACCAGAACTAAGTGTCTGGCCTACCCCTAACAATTGGGTTACAAAGTTATTGATCTTTTAGAACTATAATTTACAAAATAAGCCCTTTTCCCCAACCACAATCATGGACCATGCAAGAAATAATTAAGATGAATAAGGCAATGAAAAGCAAACATGTTCTGTTTTATTCCTCTTTAGATTCCTAATTATTTTGAACAGCCCATTTGAAAGCACTGTCCTATTTATTATTCCCCAAAATTAGCACAGCATCGACTTTGCACCGGCTTACCCTTCCATAGCTGGTAATGCACTTCCCTCACCATCCAGCTCAATGGTCTTCCTTCCTTTCCTCCTACAAGACAAAAAATACATTTCCTGACCCATTTGCCTTCCTTCTACACTTAACCTGTTTACATGTAGTATCCACACCAACATAATGAAAGTTCTTGGAGGGCAGACATTGCTTTTAGTTTTGTCTCTATCTCCCACATCTTAGACAGTTTGTTTTTGCTATTGCTTTATTCATGTTTTATTCATGTCCGATCCTTCATGACTACATTTGGGGTTTTCTTGGCAAAGATACTAGAGTGGTTTACCATTTTCTTCTCCAGATCATTTTACAGATGAGGAAACTGAGGCAGGTAAGGTTAAGTGACTTGCCCTGGGTCACACAGATAGTAAGTGTTTGAAACCAATTTGAACCCAGGTGGATGAGTCTTTGTGAATACAGGGCCAGCATTCTGTCCACTGCACCACTGGCCTGCCCTTCAGAAGAGGAAATCTTCATTTAAATGCTTGTTAGATTGGCTCCATTTATATTTTCAACACAGACAGTTCTGTTATATACAATAAAGGCATCTCCCAAAAGCATGGAGCTGTGCAAAAATCTCTCATTGAAAATCACAGGGCTTAAGGCAAAAATGAGGTTAGGAATGCTACATTCAAAAATTTTGTTAGTGACACATCAAAAAAATAAGATAGAAGCCTATCTTATTAAATTATTAATTTAATAATAATTTTTTATTATTATTATATTATGTTATATAATATAGTATTACAATAATTTAAATTATTAAATTAAATTATTAAAATCAGGAGCACAGTTTTTATACATGTTAAGCAGCTAAGAAGGAACTACTACCATAAATAGTGATAGCCATCTGAGACTTCTAGCCAGAAAAATATCAGGCAAGTAGGGCAGGTTGCAATTCTGGGCCTCAGAGGTTGGAGGTCATGGAGAAGGGAAGTTGGGGTGCTGACCAGCCCTGCTCCATCCACAGCTCCTGCTACATTGGAAGCTACACATCTATGGCACATCACCTTAGCAAAGTCCTACAGTTTCTTGTGGAAGTGGTCATCCAAAGGCTTGCAGCTCATACATTATTGTGAAGTGCATTTTTCTTCATTCTTGCTGTTTCTGACAGATGAAACTGAACATAAGCAAACTCAATGGAATTACGCTCAAATCCTTCCCTACTACATCAACTGTGTTGGAACAAATTAGAGTTTTCAAAATAAGCTTATGGCCAAACTGACAGTATTCTCCACCTGCTTCTGCTACCAGATGTGGATCCAAACCATGCCCTGGAGACTTAACCCTGTCACTTCCAGAGCTTGGGCTTTGGTCCTTCAGTTCTAATTGGTCCTCGATTTCAGACGGATCTCTTGGGAGGTTTCAGCAATCAAAGCAGACCACTTACATTAGGAGAATTTATCAGGAAGAAACCCTTCTGGCTATTATCAGGCTTAACCAATTCCCAACCTATCTGGTTTGTGTAGAGTGATGTGAGGATGGAACTCTTTATCAGCCTCCATGGTCTGTCCCGGCCACCTAGAAGCATCTTTTGAGACATTGATTAGGATATCTTTAGACAGGTCTGGGACCTGGTGAGCCAGGTGAATTCTACTGTCGCCTCATTGATCCCTCCCTCTGAGCTACCAAACATCCCTAGTACTTCTTCTGCTACCCTGAAGTTACATTTCCCCTATAATCTGCCTATACCAGACAGAATGCCTTTTGGGTTAGCCTGCCACGGGGTTTTCCCTTATGGGGTCTTTCCTCTCACCCCCCCACCATGCCTTATGGTGTCTTTCCCTTTGTGAGAGTGCTCAACTCTTCTATGGATTTAGCCTGCCAGTTAATAGCATACTCATACCTCATGGCATCTTCCTTTAATGGCTTTTTTCAAACTTTTTTCCTTGATAATCCTATTGCTCTTGCAAATCTATTTCATATTTACCATTCCTGGTATTTATTTTACCTCTTCATTCTGTCTGTAACCTAAATAAATGTAACTTTTGGCTAAGGAGGAAGTCCTTGTAAATTCTTAACATGTTAAGCCCATCATTTGTTTTCTATACTCAATTTCACTACTATGGGGAGGGAGGGAGGGAGGAAGGGAGGAAGGGAGGAAGGGAGGAAGGGAGGAAGGGAGGAAGGAAGGAAGGGAGGAAGGAAGGAAGGAAGGAAGGAAGGAAGGAAGGAAGGAAGGAAGG
>JAJPUD010005140.1:3450-70974 GCA_023553655.1 Myrmecobius fasciatus | reverse complement strand
AAGGAAGGAAGGAAGGAAGGAAGGAAGGAAGGAAGGAAGGAAGGAAGCCTAAATTGGTCGTTGTTTGGCCCCAGATTGACTTGATTAACTCAAATTGCAATTGTTTCTGTTTTGGCTAGAAATCCTAAGGACCTTCCACTCCCAGATTGGATTTTTTTCCTGATTAGATAAAAGAGGCAATTCTTTGCCTCAATTCTCACCTGGCCTTAATCACTGAATAGCCATTGCCTTAGTCAAACTGACCTGTTAAAGATCTTAGCTTAAAAAAAGCCAAGGTCTCCCACAGCATCCAGGGCCATCTCCAGTTGTCCTGGTGGACCTCAATGACTCTAGAAGAGAGAATGAAGGGGCTGATCTTGCCCAGCCCACCCTCACTTCAATCCATTTCACTCGCATGTCATAGCATCACTTCCTGGGCCTCATTTGAGAATGAAGGGCAAACAACTTCAGCCAGGCATCAGACAGATTTCCTTTACTCCCTGGCCATCAGCAGCCACCTAGCCCCTAGAACCAGAAATCATGTTCTGAAAATTTTTTCTAATCCCCGCCCCCCCTTACCAGTCCTGGAACAAAGCAATGCTGCCTTGACTCCAAGGAACAGTACTTCAGTCTAATCCTTATGGCCCCCCTCACCAGTTTCCAAAACATAATATCCCTAGTTGGCCACCCCTCCTCTATAAAAGTTGTTTTTCCTCATTAGAAAGTGAGTTTTCTGGAGGTGGAGAAAATCAGTCTAGTTTTTGCCTTTGTTTTTCCAAGACTTAACAAATCTTTTCCTGGAGCAACTAGGAACTATCAGAGGCTGGATTTGAACTCAGTTGTTTCTGACTCCAGGCCCAATACTATTCAACGTGCCACCAGCTGACTGCTGGAGAAGTATAAAGAAGGGATGTGAAGAAGAAATAGTCTTTCAGGCTAACTCCTTTTAGGAACTTAGCCTGCTTATTAAGTGTCACAATGATAGTTTCATTAGGAACTGCCCACCTCATGGCAGCAAGTTCTCTAGGAACTTTGTCTGCCTTACGTCATCTTTCTCTTTGTTATGGCTAGTTCAACAGGAACTTAGCCAGCCTCCAGGAGTCTTTCCCCTAACTCCTTTTAGGAACTTAGCCTGCTTACTAAGCATCACCAATGTCTAGTTCATTAGGAACTCAGCTCACATCTTTCCGTTGTTGATTGCTAACTATTTTGGAACTTAGCCGGCTGCAGTGTAATAAAATCTTTACCTCTTGATTTGGAAAAAAAAATAGACTTTCAAATTCTGTAAAACGAGGGAATCAGACTTATCAAGGTGATCTAGAATGTCCTCTCCAACTTATTAGCTCCAAAAGTCTGCTTCTAAATTTCTAATTATAGTCACTCCATCTTATCTCTAAGTTAGCTCCCAAATCTCCCCAAATTTCTTAGTAGAGAAAATACTGATTTATGATCACCATGGCCAACAATAACATTCAAATTTCAATAAGTTAGGGCATGGTCAGAAGCATCAAAAAGGGGCCCAGAAGTGGCTATATTTCTCTAGTGGCAGAAAACATAATGATTTGGGAGTACTTATGTTAAGCATTTGTGGTGTTATTAGCAGTATGGTGCTTTTTCCCATGCTTCGGATGCCTCATTCTGGCACAAAAATAAACTTGGGTTGTTGATGGCTACGTCCCACAGCTAAAAACTACATTCACTGTCCAGGAGCTTGGCTAAGTACAGCAATGACCACTGCCAAATAGAAGGACTACTAGGTCATAAAGTCTTTTATCTCAGAGACCATGAAAAACAGAAAACCCCAGAACAGCTTAGTCCCACACAGCACCCTTCCAGTTTTGGTGCTTGTATGATAGAAAACGAGGCAAAAGATAATAAGAGCCTTAGAGAGTTTTCAGACCATAAATATTCATGCAACTGTAGGTGTCCTGAATTTCCACAACTGAATAAATTTATAGTAGAGAAATCATATCTGATAGTGATATTCTCATTTTAATTAAACCAGAAAATGTGAGGAAGATGGAAGAACAGTTCAGAGTTTTTTTTTGTTGTTGTTGTTTTTTGGCAAGAAAATAAGGGTTAAGTGACTTGCCCAGGGTCACACAGCTAGTGTCAAATATCTGAGGCAGATTTGAACTTGGATCCTTCTGATTCCAGGATTAGTACTCTATCCTCCGTGCCACCTAGCTGCTCCCAAAGGTTCTCTTTAGAGACATAAAATAATTGAACAAGAAAGCTTAGAAACTACTTGAGTCAGCAAACATTTGATATCCTTGCTAAAGGAGAGATTCATGAAAGTTTAGAATTAAAAACAATTTGCAAATCTTCATGGAACATAGTATAAGATTATTAGTAGTATCCTCTCATAAAACAGTAAGAAGAAAAGAAAAAAAGTTTACAGAAAATCAGGTGTGAGATCCAATAAAACAAGATCATCTGACTCCGTGAAAATTAGATTAGGGGGGCAGCTAGGTGGCGCAGTGGTTAGAGCACCAGCCCTGAAGTCAGGAGGACCTGAGTTCAAATCTGGTCTCAGACACTTCCTAGCTGTGTGACCCTGGGCAAGTCACTTAATCCCAATTGCCTCAGCAAAAAAAATTAGATTAGGACAACAGACAAAAATTTGAAAAAACTCAATTTCTATAACAAATTATTCAGTTCATCAATAAGAAAGAAATCAACCATGTTTAGACTTGGAGATCATACTTATTATTACACTATACAAAGAAGCAGAAATAGCCTTAAAGAGTTCAAAAGTGGGAATTGCCACTATACTGGACTAAGTATATAAAGGCTATCCATATTGAAAACGGCATTGAAGAATTAATCTCAAGATACCTGGAAGAAGAGAAGAAACTCAACTATTGGGAAAAAATCAGACAATATTACTACCAAAAAAGGGTGATTGAGTGGATCATATATCTACTTTTTTACCTTTACAAATCTTTAGTAACTGATGTATAGTAAGGGCACCTTTGATGAAAATATGAGAATGGAGCAGGCAGGTTTTCACATAGTGTAGGGCAGACTACAGCTTTTCACAATTGACTGCAAAGTAAGAAAATACAATATTCACTGGTGTTTTGTTGTTGTTGTTGATTATAAAAGCACATTTGATTCAGGAAAGCAAAATTTGACCTCAAAAGTTCTCCTCCAATAAGATATCTATGCTTATCTTAAGTTCATATAAGATTTTTCATCAGTTCAACAAAGAAATTTATCTTCATATATAAATATAAATATATATGATATAAGCATAAAGTAAGGCATAAAGCAGGTCAATTTGTCAAAGGCATTGCCATCATCAGAGAAGGATGTCCAGTGAAGAGTCCAAATAAAAGAGTCCTTTTAGATGACTAGGTCCTCCCAAGCGATGCTGCAGTTTATGGATGATCCCAGAATAATGGCATCAAGCTCTGGATCACTGAAGAGCTTCTTAATGAAATCATTCAAAAGTATTCAACCTCATAATTCACAAAAGAAAGTTCTGTAGAATACCTATAATTCAGGCAATGATAAATAACTGTAATAAAAGATCATCAGAATAGTTATCAATATACACCTATGGAGCTCTTTTCATAATATGTACATATGTATACACATAGACATCTATAGACCTTCATATTGATATATATTGATAGGGATATGTTGATATATATATATGTATGTATATAAAAATCTAGATGCATTTATAGATGTAACCTATATATTATGTATTAAGATCTAGATACAGATCTATCAATCTACCTATAAATATAGATGATCTAATCTATTAGGACATCAATATAGCTAAATATGTAAGATATATATATCCACTATATCTGTAAATATATCTTATTCATATATATAATCTACATATTATTTGTTTTTACATATATATTTGTTTACAAATAGATATATATAGATAGATAAATATAAATAAATATGAATATTTACATTTTTATCTAGGATAGATATAGAGGATAGACAAGTCGGGCCAGGATGTTTATAAATAGATATAAATAAATATGAATATTTATATTTTTATCTAGAATAGATACAGAGGGAAGACAAGCTGGGCCTAGATTTAAATACAAGAAAGTGGGATGGATTAGTTTGGAAAACTGCATAGTGTAGGCAAGCAGAAGATTCTCTCTGAACCAAAATTTATTTTTTAACACCAATATTCTTCCAATGATGCTGAATGGCTGTGAATCATGGAATATCACAATCTTTGAGAGTTAAAATTCAAAGTCCCCCAAAGAGCAATGGAGAGACATATAAACAGACTGCAAGACAAAGAGATCACAAAAAAGGTCGTATGGCCTAGCAAATAGAAGGATAGTCTCAGAGTTGGAAAGACTTGGTTCCAGTCTTAGTCCTGAGATACACTATCTACATGACCCTGGACAACTCAAAAGCTCTCAATGCCTCCAAGACAGAAGTTAGATATTTCCATATGGAGACCTGAGGTAAGGGGAGACACTGAGTACCAATATATCTTATATATGTATATTCTAGCTATTTTAGGACTAAGTAAACCTCCTTTTGTTAACTGTTTAATGACTTATGAGTTCCTTATTTCTACTTAACATGGAAACTTAATGGGATCAAAGTGTCAGGACTATCCCTAACCATGGATATTATGAGATGCTGAAAATAACTTTTTCCTATTTTAAATAGTGTTGTATTGTACACAGCAGTGGAATTGTTAGGTGCCAATTTTTTCCTTACTAAAAGAAAGACAAGTTCCAGGTGTGGTGGATAATTGATAACTGAGGAAATAATCTGAGCATTACAATTAATTAGCAAAATAGGCATAATAAACAGGTCAATGGACTCCCCAGTCAGTCCAAAGACCCTGAATACAGAGCAAAACAGATTTTTATGTATTTAAAAATAATCAAATAAAACCAATGAATTAAAAGAAAGCAATTAACAGGATACATAATTAGGTACTCTAATTTTTAATTGGAGGAAAGATAAAAAGTTTTCCAAATGGGGGGGAGGGAGACAATGATTTTAGGTTAAGTTGGGAGGGGGCTGAGGTCTTTCCTTTCCCAGAATGGAGAGATGCTGATTAATTGCATCCACCTGCATTTATGAAACAAGAGATGGCTTATACCATCTAGTTGATGTGCATGGATGATTTACAGAAAAACAACAAGATGGAGGATAATACATGTGGGAGCACAAGATGGAGTCAGTGTTCATGAGATAGGATTCTAATTAGTTCTCAGATTCCCACACCAAACCAACTCCATTTTGTAAATAGTCCTGACTTCATTTTGTCATAGGCAGGCAAACTTCCCATAGATGGCTGAATATATGAAAATAGAAAAAAAGCATCTCATTATGATTTCCAGTAAAAAGTGGGGCTCCCATTGTTTTTCAAATGGTCACTTAAATGATCCTAAGAGCAGAAATTTAGAGCCAGAAAGGATCTTAAAAGCCAACTCAAAAAAAAAAAAAAAAAAGCCAACTCTTATCATTTTACAGATGAGAAAACTGAGATCCAGTAAGAGTAATTTGTTATTTAT
The DNA here is from genome assembly GCA_023553655.1 of Myrmecobius fasciatus. Taxonomy (NCBI): domain Eukaryota; kingdom Metazoa; phylum Chordata; class Mammalia; order Dasyuromorphia; family Myrmecobiidae; genus Myrmecobius; species Myrmecobius fasciatus. The sequence goes on along the minus strand of JAJPUD010005140.1, from coordinate 65,476 downwards.
ACAGCTACATTAAAAAAAAAAAAGCTTTTTACTTTTCAAAATAGATGCAAAGATAGTTTTCGATATTCACCCTTGCAAAACCTTGTGTTCCAAATTTTTCTCCCTTCCCCTTTTCCTCTCCTCTAAGACAATATAGGTTAAACATGTGCAATTCTTTTAAACACATTTTCACATTTATCATGCTGCACAAGAAAAAGCAGATCAAAAGGGAAAAAAAGAGAAAAAAATAAGCAAGCAAATAACAACAAAGGTGAAAATATTATGTTGTGATCCACACTCAGTCCCATAATCCTCTCTGGATGCAGATGGCTCTCTCCATCACAAGTCCATTGGAATTGGCCTGAATCGCCTCACTGTTGAAAAGAGCCACGTCCATCAGTCGATCATCCCATGAGTTTGTTGCGGCTTCGTACATGTTCTCTTGGTTCTTCTCACTTCACTGAGCATCAGTTCATGTAAGGCTCTCTGGGCTTGTACACAACTACTTTGAACAATAGAAGTGGGCCTGAAATCCAAGTCTCCTTGATTTCTATCCAGACTGCACTGCCTCAGGGACATGTTGTTGAAGTTTTTACCGAGCCAAGTTCTTGGCTTTACATGCAATTATGGACTGCCTAAGAGACCCTACAGATCATTTTGTCAATTTCCATTGCTAAATCAAAGCAAAAAAAAATGGTTAAATCCTTGGGTCTCAGTTGCCTAGAAGGAACAGCACATTCCATCTAGACAAGACAACACCCAGGCTTTCAAAGAGCACATGAGGCAGAGTTCTCTAGGGCCAGGAGTTCTCACACTCCCTCCTTCAGAGGTCTTTAATCATTGATGGATTAAACCCACAAGAGGACTAGCAAAAAAGGATCCTTTCCAGCTAACAAGCATTTATTTCCTTTCCTTTTCAACTCCAACTCACCCCTAAAAAGGAAGAAATATATAACCCTTCTAACAAATCTATCTAGTCAAGCCAAATTCCTGTATTGGTTGCATCTAAAAGAAAAAAAATAAAAATAAATGGGTCTCATTCTGCTTATTGAGTCCATCGCCTCTGTCAGGAGGTGGATTTTTCATCGTTGGTCCTCCAGTCACCACTGATAACTATGTTGAGCAGGATTCTTAGGTCTTTCAGCCATCATTTTTGCAATGTTGTTATCCTTGTGCAATTTGTTCTCCTGGTTTTACTCCCTTTACTCTTTGCATGGCTGGAGAAATGTTTTACAGAGAAAAAGGAAACAGGAAGCACTGTCCAGCTTTCTCCATTTCTTTCCTCCTAGTCCTGGCTTATAGGAGTACAATGGGTAAGATCCATTTCCTCTCTCCTGAGTCCTCTTCATCAATTATCCTTTCCTAGTAGTTCTGGGGAACAGATCCGAGTGCTAATCTTCTGCTTTATTAAGTCACTTTACACCTTACTCCCTTGGGACTATGTAGGCCCAATTCTGCATTTTCAATGACCACCACCCATGTTGGATTTTCTCCCTCTTCCACTCTGCCTCCTAGCATCCTTATGTCTCTCCTAAGGTCCCAGCTTCAGTAAGAATCCTGCCCAGGTACTCTTTAACAGCAGGTCCTTCCCTCTAAGATCATGTCCAGTGAATTTCATCAGTAACTCGTTCTATATAATGGTTTGTATGTAGTTTCCTCCATTAGTCTGTGAGGCACCAGAGAACACTTTTTTGGTATCCCAAACACTTCACACACAGCCAGCCACTTAGTGCTTGCTGACTTGATTAGGGGACAGTCCCAGAGGGGGGAGCCTTTAGTGTCTGCTCTGCTTGCTGGGCTGGGACACTTTTCTGCCTCAAACTGGGGGGATCCAAGCTGGCATGGCTTCTGCTGAGCCTGGTGACCTCGAGATCACACATAGTGGAGTCCTGGCTAAGGCAATGAAGTAGTCTTCCTTGCTTACCCCTTCATCCTTGCCCATGTGGGCCACATGGCCCATAGTAGTCTAGGAGATAAGAACTTAAGTCCACACTGTTACTGAACGGGAGTCTTCTTCTGTTTCACCGTGATCTGGTTGCCCTTTTATTTCCCTCGGAGTCCCATCCCCAAAGGCAAGTCCAATTTGATGGGTGATCCTTATTTATATATTTATTTAAAAGTATCCTCTCCCTATTTTCCCAGGAGAAAATCTACAATGTTAGTAGCCTGAATAGCAGGCATTACAGTGTCTGTTTCATGCTCCAGGCACCACTAACAAGCATGGCAGGAACTGTAGAATTAAGCATACAATATGATAATATAATGATGAGCATACTTCAGTTAGTAGATTTTAATAAGATTTTAATAATACTGGTAAAACGCCAAATTGCATAATGACTGAAAATATGGAGTACAAAAACCTTGGAGACGAGATAAAAGTTCAGCAAAATATAATGCTTTATTTTATTTTTTTTTAAAAGACAGAGCAAGTAATGCTCTCTAGGAGGAAAGTCATTTCTAAACAAAGGTACTAAACATAGCTAATAAAAAATTGAATTAGATAAAAGACAAGGTGCACTGACATGCATTCCCAACCCTCGTGCTGATTAGTGAGGCTGTTTGGTTAAGCGATATTTTTGAAGACAAAGGCAATGAGCCAGCGTGATTAAATACGCCCAAGTCACCACTCTAGCTAGAACAGGCTGCCTCCAAGTGGGCTCAACATTTTAATTTTAAATTCGATCTCATGTTAGAGAGTAGCCCAGGTTCTGAGCAAAGGTGGTCTTCAAGAGGACAGACAGACCCCAGTCTTGATGTGGAGACACCGTTTCTAGCAGACAAGAAGGGGAAGGGGAAAAGAACAACAGGTCAGAATGTCAACTCTGATTGCTGGGTGAACCTCATTTCCCTTCTGGTTGCCTCAGGTGTCTTATCTGTTAAATGAAAGGTGGCACTAAGTATTATCTGAAAGTCTCCTGAAACATGAAATCCTGTGAGTCCTTGACCTTAAACCTAAAATTAACAGTGTTTTTAGGATTGGAAACAGATTATTCCATACATTTGACGGTACATGGAACTGTAAAGAATAAGCTGAATTAAATGCAGAGTCTGACAAGAAGGCAAAAATAATTCACAAAACCAGCTATTTTTGCTTAGATCTCAGGACCAAGGTAAATAACTACCTGGATCATTCAGGTAAGCACTCAGTCCATATTTGCTCATATGGTGCCATGCCCTCCGTCAGACTCTGACAGGACAAGCTAGCAATCCCAAGTATGTGATCATCATCTTTTAGTGACCTTCTCCTAGCACTCTGTGGAAACCACTGTAATTTGAGCCTCTGATTTTAACAAGGGCACTTCCACGTTCTACTTCATTGAGACCAGATGTTCAACCTAGTGTGTCTGCTCGTTCCCGCTAAGAAGACAACAACATTTATTTATCTGTTCTTTTAGCACAAGTAAGCACACTGTATTGTAAAGGACCAAACTAAAATGATAAGATGGCGTGGTCTCCCTAGGCAATCCCAACCTGTGACCAGGTACCAGGCTGACACTAAGGCATTCTTAAAATAGAGCCCTAGACCAAGGACGCCCAACCTGTGATTTTCACAGATGAGAAAATCGAGGGCAATAAATTAAATCATTTGCCCAATTTACAGTAGCTAGTAAATATCAGAATTCGAACCCAGGTTCTCCCACTCCAAATCTGATTCTTTTCACTGTCCTGTGTTTCTTCTAAGGGAGGAAGAAAAGAATCACTCCTACCCCAGCCTTGTCCATGCTATACATGCTTCTCCATTTCAATCACAAATCAATAGTTTAAATACATGTAGATTCCATGTGACCAGAGAGACAGTAAGGAAGATTTGAGGCTTTATATTCTTTAGATGTCTACTTTTGCTGTACTGGCTATTAAAAAGTTATGGGTAACTTCAAGATGAAAGGCATTAGCAGCTTCTTAGAAGAGGATAATCCCAATCTTCTAGAGTTTTAATGAGATGTAACTCACTAAGGCTTTTGACTCGGTCTGCTGTTAATTGAATCAAAGTCAATGACAATCTTGCTGTACTTGGGTGTGAATTTCCTAAACATAAAAAAAAAAAAGAAAAGAAAAGTATAAAAATTTTATCTTGCGAGTAGTTTAAAATAATTTATTTATTCTGGCTTAACCAACATTTTCTGTAAGGAAAAAACACACCCTATTTTTGCACGAAATTTTATCAGAGCCAATTAGAATGCACCATGTTGAGAGAAACATGGACAAAAAAAACAAAAGACAAAAAGACACATGGAGTTGCTTGAATTGTGTATTTTTTAGCTTTTGGACTTCATGAATTATCATGGAGTCAAAGGATTTCTAACAAGTAAACTGCAAGACATTATATCACTTTACTGGCTTTCCCTCTAATTTATCACCTCATTTTCTAATAAATTTTTGCAGTAAATTTAGAAAAAACTTCTATCAGCTTGAGAGTTATAAGTTTTATTTTGCCTTGTGCATAGGGGCAAACAAATCAATAAATTTTAATAGTTAGCCATTTAAAAATTATATTTGCAAGTATAAAATTAAAACTAGTGCTGAAGACTTTAATAAAACAACAACAACAACATTAGCAGGTCTTCCCCAGCAATTAAAAAAAAAGACAACATTTGGGAACTAAATATATTTCTTTGCATCAACCAGCAAACAAAGGATTATGCAAATATTGTGGAGTTAAAGTCTCAAAAGGCAGAACACTTTGTTTAATTCAAGAGATTCATTAAACACAGCCCATATCCTTACCACCATTAACATAATGGGCAAAGACCTTAGGCTATTATCTTAAGCCCACTGTAGATCAAGTTGCTGACCCTTATAAACCATGCAGACTCACTTCGCAACCTCAAAAAGACTTAACTAAGTTTTCCCCAGGAATCCAGGTGACTGATCTAGTTTGCAAGTAAAACATCTTATATTCCTCTTTTGCCCAGCCAAGATGATGATCAAAATCCAAATAGCTTTTGAAGGCAAGAAATAACTGAATAACTTCAAACCTCAATTTAAAATAGTGCTGTAGGAATTCCTGGGTGTCTCAACTTAGCAGGCTGCTTTCATCCTAAATTTTCTATGCCACATTTGTTATATTTGCAAAATTTAAGAAGGTCTTATGTTAATATTGTAAAACTCTGTGACTTTTTAAATCCCACCCCCCTCCCCTAGAATAATTAGAAAGTTACTGGAATTGAAGTCTGTTAAACAGATTGCCTTCAGATGCTCCTGTCATTGCTTTTAAAAATCTATTCTTTGGATGACATTGTTCAGATTCTTATTACACTGACAGTGTTTCCATCATTTCAAAAGCCCCAACAAAGCAAAGAAAGTCAGGTGTCCCAGAGAGGAATTAGCGGGCATACTCCAATGTTGCTGTAAGTCAAATACACTTCTTCATTAGGAATAGAGATTTTCAGAACTCAAACAAACAAAATAAAAGCCTGACATCAATCAAAAGTTTATCCTTTTTACCTGAATTTAATCCCAGCCAAGTCAAACATGAGTCTTGCAGCTGTGGTTTCATCGCTATCATGGTATTTATCAGACATATAAATAACTTCTTTTATACCTTAAAAGATAATGTGGAAAAGTCCATTAAGAAATGCAGATACAGATAATATGTAAGACTTACAGAACCAGATGGAATCCTTGTAGTGTCTGATTAATTACGCTTTAGGTGAGCTTATAGACAATTCCAATTCTCACTAGGAAAGAAATTCCTATTTTTTATTTTCTGACATAGAAAATGACAGTTAGTACATAATTTGCCCAATAACCAAATTAGATTCCCACCCCTACTCTCCTAATGTGAAATGGAAACTTAAAAAACATTTAAGGCTAATTAAAAATTATGATAGCATTTTAGTTATATAGAATTGAAGATTTCCAGCTGGAAGGTTCCTGAAAACTGAGGTCTAACACAAGTAGACACTCTAAATTTATTCAGGAAGGACATGAAGCAATTAAGATAGCATAAAGTCTACCTAGGAAATCCCAACCAGCACCAAAGGGCAGTTACCAGGGTTACACTAAGTTACTAAAGTGACTTGCCCAACAGGCAATAAGTAGTTTAGCCAGAATTTGAACTAAATTGGTTCCAATTCTAGAGAGTCACTGGCATGGTCAATAGGTGTCTGGTGGAAGTCAGGAAGAGCTAGTTTAAAATCATACCATCGATTTTGTTGTTTCAAAAAGGACCAATGACATCTCAGGGCGATGTGAGTGAATTGGATTTAAGTAAGGCAAAGTCATCAGTCTCCCTCTTTCTTCTGGAATCACTGAGATCCAATGATGAGACAGTGAGACAACTAGTGATGGCTGAGGATGCAGTGGATGACCACGTTTTAAGGACCTGCTTTATCTAGCTTCCTGGATACTGGAACAAACTGCTCCCATCCATCTGGTCCAGACAGGGAAGTCTTCACATTCTTGGGGGGATCTCCCCCAACTCACCAATAGGTTTGGGGTCCATCAGTTCCCCCTAACTTGGTTTCACCCAAGTGCTGAGGTGTTTTGCAGGAGCGTGGCCATTGCAAATGCTGCAGCTCCTCAGAGCCACCAGTGAGAGATGGATGTCAGGTGGACACCAAAAATGGAAAGCACCTCTGAAAAGGAATCCGAAGCCCTTCAGCCGAGGTGCTAGTCTTCCCCACCACATCTCTGTGACCCTAGGCAAATTACTTAATATCTTTGTGTCTTCCTTTCCTAAGTGTAAAAATGAGGAAAATGACTCAATGGCCTCTAAGGTTCCTTCCAGATCCAAATTTATGAACTTTACATTCACAGATAATAACTCAAGATACTAATTTGGGAAAAGGAGTGGAGAAGACCTGGAAAATTGAGAGGAGTTCTTATTATGGGGTCCATGAACTCCAGGTTAAAAATTTTTTGATAATTAAATTTCAAAAACTAGTTTTCTTTGTCATTCTACATGTTTTATCTTATGCCTTTAAAAACATTATTCTGAGGAGTCTGCAAGTATTACAAGAGGTCCGTGGCATAAAAAAGTTTAAGAGTCTCTGATGTAGAAATAAGTACCCAAATACTTCGGATTCGCGTGTTTTTATAGTATGAGAGGTATGGATGTGTTTATTTCAAACTAGTTCTTTGGGAGCAAAGTCAGAATGTATTTGTTCTCATCTCCTTCTGACAAGGTATTAAGCTGGAACGTTACCCTACCTATGCTAACAGTTCTCCCCTTTCCCCTGCCCTTCCCTACACACATAAACAAGGCTGTGCTTTTTGTGCTTTTTGCTTCTCTTCCATTGTTCTCTTTGGAGAATGCAATACAGAGAAAATAAACCCATGAGAACACAAAAAGAGGCCGAAAAAAGTCTTTTTGTAAGAACCCTTCAACAACAGGCTTTTGATTTCAATAGCCCCACACTCGATCTGTTTAGAACCGCATGGAGGCACATGATAAACGGGCCCTTTAAGCCACACATCTGGCCAACATGATAAGTGTTTAGGACTCAAGCCGAGAGTTTTATGGAGATAAAGTATACTGTAGTTAGCTCGATATTTGGATCTCATAGTCTGAAGGAGAAACATGCCAAGTGGGACCCTTGCTGCAAAAACACAGATTTATAGCAAGTGTAATAAGAGGAAAAATTAAAGGAGGATCATGTGAGTCTGAAGACATTTCTGGATAAAGATATTTTAAAATCTTCAAATATCTACCCTATATTACATACAAATTAAAATTTCAGAGAGGCTCCCAACTGACCTTGTTTCAGACAGAAGTTCATTTCCCCCCCTAATCTATGCATAATATGTCAGAGTACAGTAAATTGACAGTAATTATATTCAATGCTGGTGTTGTTCTTTGGCAGCTCGGCGGTTTAAGAAGTTGCAAACCTAAATTAAAAACACGCTAAGAATCACAGAGGATACAATTAGTCTTAGAATACCTGGCACCATTCAAACACAAAACATGGGAAATCTCCTGCAAAGTTGATAGTGCAATTAATTTAGATCTAAACAACAGCAATTTAAAATCAAATACATCTGTGATGAGGTACTCAGGAACAGACAGCAATGCAAATGTGACAAATCAACCTGGCACCAGCTCTTACCTGCCTGGATGATGAGTTTAGCACATTCATTACACGGGAATAAGGCAACATACATGGTACAACCCTTCACATCCGCTGAGTTTTTGTTCATAATGGCATTCAGTTCAGCATGGCACACTGCATGATGAAAGGGAAAAATAATATTTCAGGTCATAAAGAATACATGGCTATTGGGGAAGTTCTTTTAATTATTTCTTATACAAGATCAATCACCTGAATGATAAAGATTATAATTTTGAAAACTCAAATAGAGGCAGTCCAAGACCACCAAATGAAGACCAAGTGGTCTGATCAGTCTGAGAATTAGTAACAAAATCATTAGCCACAGTGCAGCATTGCCCAGTTTTAAGTAACTACAGCAGATGCTATGGCCCAAGATCAAATAGCTTTACCTACCTTAAGTGTTTTAATAACCCATAGCTTCCCAACACCCAAAGTCTATAGAGAATGGCTCATTTGTGCATTTATAAGCATATGTAAGAACATCAAGAGTAAGAGATTTTGTTTTGTTTTGTTTTGTTTTTTTAAAAACAAAAGAGCTGGGAAGTAAAGCTAATAAGCATTTATCTCTTGAGGGACTTCCAGGTGACATCCCCAACACCGCCAAGATACCCAAGAATCATAGGAATGGATAACAAACAGTTTAGCTGTTTTTCCTCAAAAAAAAAAAAAAAAAAAAAAAAAAAATAGAATAGAATAAAAGACCTAAAAGGAAAGAATAAAAGAAAAGGGAGAAACATAAGGGGAGAGAGACTGTTCTACACAAAGACTACACTTTTATTTCAAATGAGTTTGTGTAACACTTGTGTGGGCTACAGCTGGTAAGATTTTCCAGTTTATATCTCTTTTTTTCCTTTCAAAAGAGTTTCTCTTTTAAGGGCCTGTATCTAAGAAAAATTCAATGAAAAATTGACAATGAAAAATCTTTTTTAAAACGACTGAATAACCCTTGAAGATTCCAAAAATAGGGTGACTCTTACTAATGGTTGACTTTCCCCATTAGATTGTGAGTTCCTTAAGGACAGGTACTGCTTTCTGCCTATCTCGGTAATCCTAGCACTTAGTAGAGGGCCTGGTATATACTAGGCACTTAAGTGTTCTTTTATTAACTATCTAACATTTCTGGCAGTGTGCTTGACCAGATTTAATTCATCTTTCAAAATGTAACTCAAATCCAACCCCTTCTCTGAAGCTATAGCATTTTTGTCCATAAGATTAACTTAGCAATTATTTACTCCTTTGTTAATCTTTTTAACTTTAACTTAAAGAAAAATTAAAGTTAAAAAACATCAAGTTAAAAAATTTTAACCTAATAATTACTGATTTATTTCATTATATTATCCTAATTTCCTTTTGTTCTTTAAAAAAAAATTTTTTTCAATAAAGAATATTTCTGTAGGTGAATGGGGAGCAAAGCAAAAGCACTTCAGCAAAGCTAATCAAACAATCCCAACAAAATAAAGTATTCCAATAGCCCTCCATCTATGCTAAGTAAGGAAGAAGATATATACTCATCTCTTCTTTGGGGCCAAGCTTGGTGATTATAAGTTACATGTATGATGAATAAGCTGATTTTAGAAAGACCTGGAAAGATTTTCATGAACTGATGTTGAGTGAAATAAGCAGAACCAAGAATACTTTGTACACAATAACAGTGAGAATGTGTGATGTTCAACTGTGAGACTTGGTTCTTCTCATTGGTTCAGTGATCCAAAGCAATCCCAATAGACTCTAGACAGAAAATGCCATTAAATCAGCACATGCAATATGTTCACTTCTTTTTTCTGTTGTTTTTTTTTTAATCTCTCCCATGGTTTTTCCCTTTTGCTCTGATTTTTCTCTCCCAATATGATTCATAAAGTAATGTGTATTAAAAATAAATTTTTTAAATAGTTACACATTATAGTTTTTTATTTGCTGACATTTACATTGTTGTAGTCAGTGTGTATATTGTTTTCTAAGTTCTGCTTACTTATTCCTTATCAGTTCAGGTAAGTCTTTTTCTTTATCCCTCATATTTATCATTTCTTAAAACATGGTAATATTCTACTGCATTAAGGTTCCACAGTTTCTTTAGCTGTTCCTCAAATGATGAGTATCTGATTAATTTGCAGGGTTTTTCTGCCCTACAAAAAGTGCTACCACAAGCATTTTGATGCAGGTGGGACCCTCTCTCTATTTCTGACCCCATGTTATGGGGTGCATAACAACTATTTCTAATGTTTTATTCATCTATATTCTGTCTCTTTGAATAAAAAAGCATCTATTGCTATTCCTTTCTATATTCCTCACCTTGCCTAGCACAGGCTTATTGATAAGGAAAGCAATAAATAAATATTTGTTGCATGAAGAAGTGTGCCTCTTTCCCTAAGAAGAAACAAAATTTGGCCTGAAGGCCCAAGGCTGAAGCCATACTTCCTAGGATGAAGCTTCCTGGTTACCTAGGGACATAAAAAGGTCCATCCATGTGGGAGCTCCTTGGAAGAAGATACTCACTCTCTCTACATTAATTTCTATCTGGAGTTGAGGAGTACTGTCTACCCAAATATCCATTTTAGGCTATGGCTAAGCCAAACACCTTTTGTTAATTCTTGAAAATGGGCTGGCTTACAACACAGAATCTTTTTTTCCTTCAAAACTATGTACAAGAGCCAACTTCTACAGGCAGCCTTTTAATTCTCCCAGAAGTTACACGTGCATATAGAGTCACAAATATGTGAATGTCCTAAATCAATAGCTTTTTTAGGGACTGTCCCCTACACGTGGAATGCTTTTGGACCTCATTCAAGATTTCCACTTTCTACAGGAGGCCCCTGACCATCCCACTCCCTTTCAGAGATTACCCTCCATTTACACAATGTATGTCTTATAGAAACACTAGTTATTTGTACATTCTCTCCCCCATCAGAGTGTAAGCTCCCTGAGAGCAGAGGTCTATGTTTTTGCCTTTCTTTGCAGCCCCAGAACTCAGTAGAGTGCCTGGCACACAGTTTCATAAATGCACAGACTGCCTGCCTGCCTCGTGGACTGAAAAAAGGCTTACTCCACAGCAACTGCCCAGAAGTGTCTGAAAAAAAATGTAAAGGTTTTGTTTCCAATATGAAAGGGGAGTTCAATCCCTACATGCCCTCCATCAGAGAAATGCCCAGAGCATAATCATCTCCCCATCCCACAAGGCCAAGAAGTTTTGTGCAGGGACAACACATTGCTTGTAGTTAGAAACAATTAAATGTAATTGTCTCTTTTATGCCCCCCTGGAGGGCAGAGCCCTGTTTGCACAGCTCTTAGGAACTCCCTCAGAGCCTAATGCAAAGCTAGCAACACAATGGGTGTTAAATATTTATTGAATGAATAAGGAAAGAAGTGCAATTCCCAATTATTGATGATGAAAGTATGGAAGTACATATTGGCTCCCTCCTAAAGCCAAATGTCAAAATAATGTTACCCCAAATAGCAAAATACATTTTGGGTTGTGGTATTTCAATTCAGATCATTAAATAGGTTATGGACACAATTATATTCTCTTGTTTCGAATCACCAGAAGAAATTGTCACACTGACTATAGCAGTCTTTCCTTAATTCACGGGAGGCAGTTTAGGGCAAAATTTAACATTTCTATGTCTTGACTCATTAATAGAAATTACCATATGAAACAGATCCTCCCAGCTCAAGCAGCATTTTACAAGTCTGTACAGAAAGAAAGGGCGGTTTATTGGCAATAACACAGAGAATTATAAACAGGTTTCCTTTCACTTAGCCACAAAATAACTGGAGTTAAAATGTAAAACCCTCCCTATAGAGAACATGGTCGGCTGGGCAAAGTGAAAACCTTGAAATCGGTGTGATCCTCAGAAATATGTGAAACTACCTTAGTGGGACAGGAAGCCTCCCAGCTGTCTCACCGAACACCAAATCTGGAAAATGGTGAAAAAGCTGCCTTAATAAAGAGACACAGCACATGTTTCATTCCAGAGTTGGGTCCACAGCATGTGAATCCCTCAAATCATTCCTAGTCATTTCCTCTGTAATCTCTCTTAGATTTGAAAGATCCCTGTAAAGAGAAAATGTTCTTTCCATGTCAAGGTGTGTGGGGGGATATATAGGCCCAGATGCATCCACTTTGTAGTTGCTTGTACTTAACTGTTTTTTATCACTAGGGGAAGATGAAGGATAAGGGCAATTTAGAGAGGGCTGTGACCTTGAAAACAAAAAGCATCAATAAAACATTAGTTTTTAAAGAAATGTTAGGTATATCCTCCCAACCAAAGAGAAATTTGCTTCTCCACAGTTCCATCTTTCTAAAGAGTTTACATTTCCCAAAAGATAAAAGATCAAAAGATATGAACTATGCCCAAAGGGCTATAAAATCTTGTGTGTCCTTTGACCTAACAATACCACTACTAGGCATGAATCACAAGAGAGATTTTTATAAAGGAAAAGCACAAAAAGAATTATAGTAGGCTTTTCTCAGGACAAAGAATTGGAAATTGAAGGGATGCTCATCAACTGGAGAATGACTGAATAAATTGTGGCATGTGATTATAATGGAATATTATTGTACTATGGGAAATGATGAACAGGACGCCCTCAGAAAAACCTGGAAAGACTTCCATGAGCTCATGCAAAGTGAAATGCACTGTGTATAAAGCAAGAGCAATGTTATGGGATGGTCAGCTGTGAACATCTTTGCTATTCTTAGTAATACATGATCCAAGACTACTCTGAAAGACTTATGATTAAAAAAAAAAATCTATCCATACCTAAAAAAAAAGAAAACATGATTGAATCATATTTTTATCTTTATTTTTCTTGAGGGTTTTTTTTTTGGGGGGGAAGGATGTATTTTCTTTCACAACATGACTTTTATGGAAATGTTTCCTAATTTCTCAAGGGGAGGGAGAGAGGGAAAAAGAGGAAGGAGGGGGAGAATCTGGAACTCAAAGTTTTAAAAAACAAATGTAAAAAATTGTTTTACATGTAACTGGAGAAAATTAAAAAAAAAAAAAATAAAGGGCTCAGTCAAAACTCCCTAGGTTACTTCCATTATGCACAAACATTAACAGAATATAAATTCTCTGAAGGCAGCAACTATGTTACTTTTCATTTTTATACTGCTGGTGTCTTAAGCAGAATAGGAGCTTATCAAATATTAGTTGAATTGAAATGAATTCCTGTAGTTATGCAACTGAATTCTGTTGTAGCTAAAGGGCCATCTACACTGATCAAAGAGCACAATGGATAGAGAGTAAAAGGCCTGGAGCCAAGTTCAAATCCAGCCTAGGCACTTCATCCAGTTTGCCTCAGTTTCCTCATTTGTAAAATTACCTGGAAAAATAAATAGCAAACCATTCCAGTATCTTTGCCAAGAAAACCCCAAGGGGGTCACAACAAGAGTTGGTGATTGAAACAATGGATCAACAATAAGCTGATCAGAAGAATCTAGTAAGTGACAAAACTGCACTGGGTCAAGAAGAGATGGGGGGCTGTTCTTGGTATCTCTAGTGACTACTGTATACACACAGTAGGAGCTTAATAAACAAATACTTTCTAGATTAGAAGGGAAAACTCCCAAAGCTATGTTCAATCCTCTTTTCTTTCTCAAACTCCTACTCAATCCATCTGGATGTCCCATTAGCACCAAGGACTTTAGAATTTATGACCTTTCCTCCTAAAACCAGTCTTACCTCAGAATGGCTTTATTTCTATTGAGGGGGATGCCATCTCCCCATCACCCAGGTTGTGACCACTGGTCTTGCTGTTCCTCCCCCATGGTACACTATCTCCCTGTGACTGGAACAGACTCAGGTCGTTTTCATGGCTTCCTTCAAAACTGACCAAATCTTGTAAGAGAGTAAAGGACCCACATGTATACAAATGTTTGTGACTGCTCTTTTTGTGGTAGCAAAGAACTGGAAAATTAGTGGATGTTTGTGAATTGGGCAATGGCTGAATACGTTATAGTATATGAAAGTAATGGAATAGTATTGTTCTATAAAAAATGATGACATGACTCTTCCAACTTTGGGTTTGGACTCTCCCAATGATTAGCAGTGAAAACAAATGTATACAATAAAAACCTGCTGTTTCACGTCCAATCCTCTTTTTCTGTTCTACTATGTAAGAACAAATGCCTATTTTTTGACATTTAAGTTCAAAATTAAATTAAAAAAAAATGAAACCAATGACCTGAGTTTAGCCTTCCCACCAAATCTCTCTTTCTTATCTAAGTTTTTAGCACAACTAAAATAACAAATGGTTCCCTTGCCTGCTGCGTGAGCACACACTAAGCATCAGATCACCTTAAGGAGATGTCTGTTTCTGGTGTTTATACCCCAATAACTAAAACAGTATCTAGTACTTCATTGTTCATGTAACCATTTTCAATCAGGTCTGACTTTGTGACCACTTTTTGGAGGGTTCTTGGCAAAGCTATTGGAGAGGATTGCCATTTCCTTCTCTAGTTTATTTGACAGATGAGTTTACGAGGCAAACAAGGTTAAGTGACTTGCCCAGGGTCCCACAGCTAGTAAGTTTGGATTTGAACTCCCAAAAATGAGTCTGTCTCCAGTCCCAGCATTGTATCCACTATGTCTAGTTGCCCTGTCTGGCACTTAGTAGGTATTTAAAAAATTTATCCTGAATTGCTGCATTTAGTAGGTATTTAATAAATGTTTCCTGAATTGCCACACTTAGTAGGTATTTAATAAATGTTTCCTGAATTGCAGCACTTAATGGATATTTAATAAATCTATCCTGAATTATCATATAACTGTTTCCTGAATTGAGGCACTTAGCAGATATTTAATAAATCTATCCTGAATTATCACATAAATGTTTCCTGAATTATGGCACTTAGTAGGTATTTAATAAATGCTTCCTGAATTGTAGCACTTAATGGATATTTAATAAATGTATCCTGAACTGCCACTTAGTAGGTATTTAATAAATCTATCCTGAATTATCATATGTTTCCTGAATTGCCACACTTAGTAGGTATTTAATACATCTATCCTGAATTATCATATAAATGTTTCCTGAATTACAGCACTTAGTAGGTATTTAATAAATGCTTCCTGAATTGCAGCACTTGATGGATATTTGATAAATGTTTCCTTAATCGCATCTGTCTCCTCTTGTGACACAAGCCCCCACATCCAAGCAGCTTCCAAATTTTCTTACAGCCACAGCAGACATCACATGTGTCCATTCCATCCATCTATACAAGCCCTAATAATGGCCCTAATGCAAAAGCGTCCTGATTGATCTCTTTGTTTCCAGCCTCTCCTTGACTTCCTAATCAATCCTCTCTTAGCTGCCAGCATAATCTTCCTAAGGCACAGGCCAAGACACTCAGCATGTCTGAAACAGAACTCATGACCTTTTCCTGTCCAAACCAGGCTTACCTCAGGATGGCTTTATTCCCCTGGGTGATCCCATCTTCTCCCATCACCCTGGGACTATCCATCTTGCTGTTCTTCCCTCAAATCCTCAGTGGTTTCTTTACAATCAAATACCAGTCTCTTGGCCCTCCAGGGCTTCCACCCCCTTTCTGGTTATCCCAGTTAACATGGATTCCTGCCACTGCCAGATTCCACCCACCATCTCCCAGCCCAGAGCATCTGCCCATATCTCCCAGCAAGCCTGCAATGGGCTGCACTTGTGCTCAATTCTGTATCCACTCCTTATTCTGGTTCTACACAGAGCTCAGGTATTATCTCATACCTGGGAAGCCTTCCCTGAGCCCTGCAGGTGATATCAAATTATCCTATAATTCCTTCTCTCTCTCCATGTTGTATCTCTACCTGCCTCCTATCCTCAGAATCTAAGTTTCTGGTGGGCAAACCCAGGAAGTGCTTCATAAATGCTTTGTCTTTTTTTTTTTTAAACCTTATATTCAAATCCATCCATGTCTCAATAGTGGATGGAGTGCTGGGCATGAATTTGCAAAGTCTTGAGGTCAAATCCAGTCTCAGACTGTTAGACCCTAGCCTAGTCACTCCACCTTTGGCGCAGTTTCCATGTAAAATGGATATAATTATAATAGCACCTACCTTCCAGTTTTATTGTAAGAATTAAATGAATGTATATGTATAACCTACATCAGATTGCTTGCAAGCATGGGGAGAGGAGAGGTAAGAAAGAAAAGGAGGGAGAAAAAAAAATTGGAACTCAAAATCTTACAAAAATGAATAATGAAAGACTATGATGATCAATTCTTATGGACATGGCTCTCCTCAACAATGAGATGATTCAAACCAGTTCCAATTGTTCAGTAATGAAAAGAGCCATTTACACCCAGAGAGAGGCCTGTGGGATCTGAGTGTGGACCACAACGTAGCATTTTCACTCGTCCTATTGTTGTTTGTTTGTATTTTGTTTTCTCAATTTTTCTTTCCTTCTTGATCCAATTTTTCTTGTGCAGCAATAACTATGTATACATATATTGGATTTAACATATATTTTTAACATATTTAACATGTATTGGATTACCTGCTGTTGAGGGGAGGGAAGGGGAAGAAGGAGGGAAAATTTGGAACAAAGGTTTTGCAAAGGTCAATGTTGAAAAATTATGCATTTGTAAATAAGAAGCTTTAATAAAAAAAATTAATAAAATGTAACAACAACAACGAAAAAGAATGTTGAAAACCATCCTTACATACAGTTGGGAAAATAATATACTATTAAAATAAAATTGAAAAACCCCAACTCTGCTTAAATATTGGCTTTAAAAAAAGTAATTGGTATAGTGCTTGGTACATATTAGTCATTATTAAAATCTTTATTCTTTCACCCTTCTCAGCATCTCTGTTACCTTTGCTCTTGGTGACTGGTCTTCATTTTTATTCTTTCTTGTGTCAAGAAGGGGCAGGTGGGTAGGCAGAGTGCCAGACATGGAGTCAGGAAGGCCTGGATCCAAATTTGGCCTCAGACACTTAGCTGTGTGACCCTGAGCAAATCACTTTACTTCGTGTGCCTCAGTTTCCTCATCTGTAAAATGAGCTGGAGAAGGAAATGGCCAACCACTTCAGCATCCTTGCAAGAAAATCCCAAATGGGATCACAAAGAGTTGGGCACAACTAAAATGAGTGTTATTGTTACAGTAAGAATCAAGAATACCATACTTCCTTGGCTCTCCTATGTCCCTCCTCCCTTCCCTTCATGGGGATTTCCCAATGCACAGTCCTATGCTTTAACAGCATTTCTCCCCCTCTACTGATCAGCTTGAAGAATTGGCCTCCTCAGAGATAGGCACTCAAGACTTTCAAATCTTTATCCCTGATCCCAGTTCTGTATAAATGGCCAGTGGAAAATCCGCATCTTCCGCGCTAGTCCAGTGAAATCTGAAAAATAAATATCATCCCCCCTCCCCCCAAAGCTAAGAAGTTAAGGAACAGACTTATTTTCCCATTTTTCTAGCAACCTTAATTCTCTGTTGGAATTCCCAAGTATCGCTGTGGTAAGTATTGTAAACAAGCCTGATGACAAAAATCAAATAGATAAAAGTGACTTTCCTAGTGATCATAAGAAAAATGAAGCTTTTTTGTATCCTCAGGAGGCATGCTGGTCAAGTGTACCAAAGAAGGCACAACATCTTTGCAATATTCATGAGATGCTTTAAATCTTCGAAAATATGACCAATTACTAAAGCATTTTAACTGCAATTCTTTAGAAATGGCTAAGTGATAATGCCCAAATGAAACTAATAATACTTGATGCTTATTTGATAAGAACAGAGAATAATATAAAACCATTCAATTATTTCCCTAAATTATCTAAAAGGAAAGAAATTAGATGCCAAAAATATCAGATTAATACTTTTAAAAGCTCATGATTACCAGAAGGAAAATCTTCTTTTCAGGTAATTATAAGACAATTCATATACTTGAGTCTCTTTTCTTGTTACTGACTCTCAGAATTCAGCTCTGCATTAACCCCAGTCCACTGTGAAGAGATTGTATAATTAGAAAAATGTATTTTTCAAAAGTCTCCTTTGCTTGATTAATCCTTACTGTCTTGTGTAGGCGGTTCACCTAGAAAGCTGACAAATTAACAGGATATATTCTATCCCTGGTTAGATTTAAAAGATTCTGGGTCTTCATAATTTTGGAGATTTGACTTTTATCTCATTTGATATAAGATGAAGATCTGTTTCTGACAATGGTATTATTAAGATTACTCACAGAGGTGACAAGGTAAGAAAAAAAAAAATGAAGTAAAGACACTGTCAAGTTAAAAAAAAAAAAAACCCTAATGCTCCTCCAATAATTTAGCAGTAATGCGACTTCAGTACAGCCGATTGATCTGAAGATAGGACACAAGGATGACAGGTAATAATGATGCTTGGCAAAATATGGCAGCAGGTAGCCTTTCAGTTTTTACTCCCATTAAAGAGAAGAGGAGTTCTGCAGATTATCTGAAAGCCTTCATTTTCAGAGAGCAGGCATTTTTCTTTTAAGAAATGTTTTCCAGCCCAGAGAAGCCATCTTGACCCAAACTAACCTTAGAAATTAGGTTGCTTGGCATGGTGGCAATGCTAGGGCAAGGGGCTTATAGCCAAATACAGGTGACATGAGACCACTTAGCAACAGCCCACACTAATCTCTGCAAAATAGCAGCAGGGCTCTATTTTATGTTACTCTGGGGAACCAATTCCCTGAACCAAGTTGATGACTCTGAAAGTTCTGGGACTTTGAGGGCCACCTATGTTCAGAATGTAGACAGTTCAGTTCATTGACAAGACAGGGTCAAATTGTAAAAACAAGAGAATCTTACTTTGTTAGTCTTTCTGAAATTTTCTAAGGGTAAAACATACCCTCTCCCCAATGCTTTCCTGCCATCCAATTAATAACTGAGATGAGATTGGGCATGTAGTTCAATGTTGGCTTATTTGTGACTCGTAATTCCTTGTTAGTTTTCACCATAAACTCCAGCTATATTCTGATAATTGAGTATTATGATTGACCTGAGTCAGAGAACCTTGGGTGGAGTGGTCACTATCCAATTAACAACTAAGACAAAATGGGAGACCCAAATCTGATAGTAATGTGTGTGCTGTTGTCTCATAAATTTTGTTAATTTCGACCATAAACTCCACCTGTATTCCAGTAACTGAATTTTATGATTAATTTAAGTCAAAGAACTGTGTGTTAGAATCACCACTCTGCCAATAATTCTGTGCAGCCTTGATTTCCTCATCTGTAAAAAGGAGGGGTTAGGCTTAGAGATCTCTAAGTCTCCCAGCTCCAAAAAAGTGAGATTCAAAGTTTTTTATTTGTTTGCTCTTTTAATTTTAATTATCAAAAGTACCCATAGAAAAAGAACATTCCTTAGTTGTTACCTGTTCTAACCTCCCATTTGACACTCAATGATTCTCTCCCCCCCCCCCAACACTGCTTGACAGGTTGGTCATTCAGTCACAGTTTGAGTACTTCCTGTGATGGAAACTCAATTGTTCTCCTTTCTGTAAAAATCAATTTACAGAATTATTCAGCTGCTTCTTGAGTTAAAATGGATTTTCACTATTCATTTTCCAGTTACTGAAAGACATCCTGTCAGGGCCTTCGTATTTCAATACCGCTCTCTGAAGTACCTACCATTTGGGTCAACAATTTAATATCCTCTAAATCTAAGTCCTTTCCCTTAAAAAAAAAGGACAGGAAATGTTCCCTATGGTCATTGCTACATGAAGCAAACATTTTAGGTTAGAATCCTCTATCTGAGTATCTTCCAATTTAAAGACCATTCCATTTCAAAAGCCACCTCCCACCCCCACCCCCACTAGCTGTTATCAGAAGCTCTATTATTGGATTCTTCCCTTTCCCATTTACCTCACCCATCATAGTAGAAAAGAGAATAAAATCTCTAGGCCATATTATGGCCTAGGTCGGAGGCTGAAGACTTTGGTGAGAGGCAAGGATGAAATCATACAAGGGATTCTTCTTTGTGTATTTAAACATCTTTTAGTCCAACTGCCTCGTTTTATATAAGAGGAAAAAGACAGACAAATTAAGTGAATTTCCCCAAGTCACACAAGTAGTTAACAGGACCTCTGATTCCCAGTACAATTTCACATCTCGACTCTGATATTTACTACCTATATAGCCTAGTTTCCTCATGCAAGTAATGGGAAGGAAGGAAAGAAAAGGGTATTTATTAATTACTTACTAAGTGTTAAGTGCTAAGAATATGAATATAAGCAAAAAGAAAGTCAATCTCTGCCCTCAAAGAACTTACATTCTAATGGATAAAGACAAAACAAAAAAGAATAGAAAAGGGCCCTGGAGAGGTGTGTGAAGGTACTAAACTCCAGGGCATGTTTTTTCGTGTGGGACACACAAGGAACTAATGAGAGACACTTTCAGGTACAAAAAGAAAGTATTTGTTTAGTCCCTGCAGGGAGAGGCTCAGACACACACCTGGGAGCCATCCCAACTCCCCTCAGTGCTCCTGAACCTGATCAGTCAGAAGTAGAACAGCTGGTTAAATAGCAAAAGACCCAAGCCTTTTCACTGGCTAGACTAAAAGGAAGTAACCATCCCTGACCAATGGTCACCAATGTTGTCTGCTTCCTGTGAGTCACGTTGCTTCCTACAACCTCCTGTCACCTCCTGCAACCCAGGGTCTGACCCTCCAGAGATCATGTGACCCCCTCCCAGGGTCCTTCCAGACCCAGCCAAGGCCCGAACCCCCAGCTTCCTCCAGCTCTACCAACTTATCCCATTCTTACCCCATTGCCTTCTCTTCTTCCTGCCCAATTCCTTACCCCATTGGCCCATGATGTATAGAAAGTGTTGTACCTGGAATCTAGGTTGAAATCCCAGCTGTGTTGTTAACTACTTGTGTGACTTTGGAAAAATCAATTAACTGTGTCATTTAATTAATTAGTTGATTAATTGATTAATTAATTAATTGGTCTGTCTTTTTGTATAAAATGAGGCAGCTGGGTTAAAAGATCTCTTAAGTACACAAAGAAAAATCCCTTCTATGATTTCATCCTGACTCCCATTAAAGTGACCAGAGGCAGCATTACTATGGCTTAGAGGTAGAAAAGGGTCCCCATTCACATGGCAAAGCAAGGAGGACAATAAGAAGAATTAGGGGGAAAGGTCCAGGGCTTAGGGGAAATGGAATATATTCCTGGCAATTCAAATGGTTATTCCCAATGCATTTTCCATTAGTATCATTCTTACAAATGATGATTTGTTTCTATAGTAGTATTAGTCCCACATTGTTATAGCTCACACTCTTCCCTATTCCTAACTTCCAAGAATTCAAAATTATGCTTCAGCTGATGTCTCACTAGGATTTTCCTCAGCGCCTGGGGTCTCCTCACCCTGGAACCTCCAACCATCCCTTCAGTCTTCTCACACTGGAATATCCCTCTACCAGGCCCAAGGGTAAATTTCCTGGAGTCTCTATTTTGTGGAAAGGCCCAGGCCAAGCAACCTTTATTCTTCTCCCAAAACCTGCTGGACAATTAAAACTTAAAAACTATGTCCCGGCTTTAGGTATTTCCAATTCATTTTATATGTTTTCTTCCCCCACTAGAACAGAAGCTCTAAGATGGTAGAAGAATCATTCTTTCCTTTGATTTGCATTTGTATCCCCAGCACTTAGCACAGTGCAGAACTTCCTTCTCTCCTTTCTTTCCCTTTTCCCTCTTCCTTTCTTTCCCCTTCTTTCCCTTTCCTTCCCCTCTCTGCCCCCTCTCCCTTTCTTCCTTCCTAAAACAATTCTAGTAGATAGCATAAAGTTAACTCAAGTATTATTACAAGTACTTGACAGAGAGCTGGGCCTTGGAACACCAAGTCTGACACTGTTTCTACCATAAGATGGAAGACACAGAAAAATACTATTTGATGTGGAAGAGAACATGCGCCAGGAGGAACAGACTAGGGTCTAAGGATTTTGGCCTCTTTCACTAACTGCTCTGTGAATAGGCTTGTCCCAAGAGAAGAGAAGCCCTTGTGAAAAGGAACCGCTTCTTTTTTTGGGTCCCCAGCTTTTGAGGAAAGACTGATAAAGAGGAACTTAATGAGGATGACTGTTGGCCCAGCATACTTACAACCATTAGCATCGATTCTCTTGGAAAATATTTACAGAAGGTGGGATAGTACTTCCCCCTTTTGGCAGAAGCAGGAGACTATGGGCACCTAATATTATATAAGCTATGTTCTACCTCTTTTTTTTTTTTTTTTTTTTTTAAAACAACTTTTCTTTTTGAAAAGGGAGGGTTTTATGGAGAAAGGGGAAGGGATATTAGGAAGTATCTGCAGTATAAAAAAAAGGCATCAGTAAAATTTTAAAAGAAAACATATCCAGAAATATATATATTTTTTTAATATTTGGAAGTTACTCCTTCCCCATCAAAGATGAAAAAGACTTTGCTTAGTGGTTTTTTTTCTCTTTTTCTGTAAAGAGTTTCTAGTAAATCCATCAATTCTTCCCTTCCATCCCTCACTCTACACCAGTGCTCTAGCCACTGTAATTACACCTGCTCTCTGACAATACAATTTTATAGTCCTTTTCCAAGAAACCAACTTAGAATGAACCTGCAGTCAGTCATGATGGAAACAGAATTAGTCTTGAGCTAACTAAACCTGGGCAGCCAGATGGAGCAATGGATAGAGCGCTGGACTTGGAACCAGAAGACTCATCTTCAGGAGTTCAAATCCATCCTCAGACATTTACTAGCTGTGTGACCTTGCAAGTCATTCAACCCTGTTTGCCTCAGTTCCTCATCTATACAGTGAGCTGAAAAAGGAAATGCCAAACCAAATGCTAGTACCTCTGGCAAGAAATCCCAAATGGGATCATGGACTGAAACAAACAATTTAACAACAAAAAGCTGAGCTAAATTTGTTTAGGATCAATATAATACTGCCCCATGATGTACAGTCTCAAATAGAGACGGGGCCCACCAAGCCACACAAAATTATCTCTGTGAGCCAATAACTCAGAAAACCACATATTAAAACCATCTGTTTTTATAATAAATATTATATAACAAATTATAATAATTTATAATAAAATGATTTATTTTGTTACATATTTTAATTATATATCTTGATTTGCTTTGAGGAACACTCATTTAGGAGAGTTACTGGCCATGGCTAACATCTCTGATTTAGCATTTATTCCCTATGAAAATGTTTGTACGCTATTTTCTATTATAAAGAAATGTTTTTAATAATTTTTAATTTTTATTAAGCAAGGTTCTCTCTGACTCCAGACATGGAAGAAACACCTAGTTTATAATGGCACAGACTTCTCTGCTTGAAATTCAAGTGAAAAAATCAACAGATCAGGATCAAAAGATATTTGACACCATCAGAAAAGCAAGCAGGCAAGCAAGAGAAGACTACATCCTTTCAGAAGCCCTTTCCATAGCAATTTGCCTCACTAGGAGGGCTGCAGTCATTTGGAAAATGAATCTTCATCTATTCAAGCACGCAGCATCTGACAGGTTCTGAACCATATGGTTAGAAAGATGGCAGAAACTCAGCTGACGGTTTAGTCTGATCCAACGAAGATACCCTTCCAAAGCAAAAGCAGGTCTGAGAGTGCAAAGGGATTGCCAACGGCTTACACCATCCAGAGGAGATCTAAGGGGATGTCCTGGATCACCATCCAGTCGCTTTAAAGCTCTCTTCTGGCTCAATAAAGAGAAGTCAATATGGTGTCCAACTGCTCCTCAATCTCCTGTCAGTCCCCCAAACCAAACAGCTCAGAAACCCTACACCACAGCCCTCTCCCCCAACTCATTCACGTCAACCCTAAAGCCAGAGAAATGAACACTGAAGCTCTACAGGACAGGGGTTTTCAACCCAAGATTTAAAAAAAAAATATTTTAATAACTACATTCCAATATTATCGATTTCCTTTGTAATCCTATAAATCTGATTTAATGCATCTAAAAATGTTATTCTGAGAAGGAATAATAGGTTTCATCAACTGCCAAAACCCCAAAAAGGTTAAGAACCCTGGCTTTAGAAACAAGCAGTGTATTTGTCAATTGACTGTGTATTATTCTTTTTTTTTTCTGCCAGAAAATGAGAGAATGAATCTCAACCACCACAGCATTATTATATAGTACATTAAAGTTTACAAAGCATTTTCCCTTCTGACATAGTGATATAAGCATTACTATTCCTATTTTATAGGGAAAGAAATGAAAAGTCAAGTATATGACTAACCCAAAGTCACACAGATGATAACTGCGAAAACAAGAGAAATAAGAAAGGGGGAGAAAGGTCTCAGAAATAACAACATAGATTTAAAGAGCTAGTGAGAGCGTATACGTAAACCATATGGGCTAAGGTCAATAAAATCCATCAATGAGCAAGAACTCAAAGAACTGAACCAATTGATATAGACTGAAATAAACAGAACTACAATACACCTAAGAACATCAATGAAAAAGATCACTAAAAGGGAACCAACCTGACTGACTGAAAATAAAAACAAAAACAAAAACCTGACCCCAGAGAAGAGACAATGGAACATATCAGCCTTTGGGCAGAGAGGGGAGATACTATGGAGGCAGAACGAGGCCTACTTTCTCAATGAGGTCACTAAATTGGGTTGTTTTCTGCTTAGCTGAGTTTTATGTGTGTGTGTTTACATATACATACACACACATATATGCATGTATGTACGGAATACGTACAGCAAGGTTCCACTCCAAGGAATAACAACAGGAAAGAGGAATAAATATATTCAACAATGATGTAAAAACAAAGGAATCAATAAAAGTTATTGAGGGAAAATTATTCCCCCCCAAATCTTCCTGATTTCTATAAAACTATAGGAGACTTAACAAATAAACTAATATCCCTCCATTCATATTCATTGTTATTTACAAGCATCCCCTTAACACTTGAACCTGAAATAGGTTTTGTCAGCAATAGAACTCTATCAGGGTTCATGGAGTGCATTTTTTTAATTGAAAAGTTAAGAGTGAAGGGTTACTCTTTGTGTTGACTCTTTAAATATAAATGAAGACTCAAAATCCTTAGGGAGGGGCAACAGAAGGAGGGAGAAATTTAGAAAAAAAAATCAGCATGGATCAAACCAACCATGGCGGAATCCATTAAAAATAATTTCCCTAAAGTCTTTATCTTATTTTAATTGATAAGCACTTACTGAGTATATTTTGTCAACGTTACTGACTTTTAATTTTCAAACAAATAAGACAAGTTTGCTTTAAAAAAAAAAAAGAAAAAAGAAAGAAAAAGAACAAATTAAGCTCATCTCTTTTTTATTCTGTTGCACTTGGTACCTGTAAGAATTGCTGGTAGGCTATAACCAGTGTGCCAAGAGCAGAGTTGATCTATGACTCAATCAACATTTATTAAGCACCTACTATGTACCAGGAGCTGTGCTAAGTGCTGGGATATAAAAAGAGGTAAAAGATAGTCCCTGCCCTCAAAGAACTTACAATCTATTGGGAAGAGATGACATGCAAACAAATATATACAAAGCATGGAATTAAGAGAGGCAGAGGAAGGTTTCCTATAGAATAATTTTAAGTTGGGACTTAAAGGAAGACAGTAGCCTAAGCCTTTTTTTTTTCTAGAATATCTTATCCAAAATTACTTCAGGATATGGGTTGTCTCTTACTTTTGTAGGTGGCACAAAATGGATATACTGCTGGAGTAAGTTAGACCCACGTTCAAATTAGACCTCAAATATTTACTAGCTCTATCTATGATCCTGGACAAGTCCCTTAACCTCTGTCTCAGTTTCCTCATCTGCAAAATGGGGATCATCACTGCACCTTCCCAGGGTTATAAAGAACAAATGAGATATCTGTAAAGTGCTTAGTACAGTGCCTGGAACACAACTGGTGCTCAATACATGCTTGTCTTCTTCCAGTATCTAGCACATTTTGTTGTTTTTGTTCAGTCATTTCATTTGTTTAATTCTTTATAAGCTCATTTGGGATTTTGTTAGCCAAACATTGGGTGACATGTACATAGTCACTGATATTTGGACCCACTCTGTCCAGTAAACCATAGCACTTATACAAAGCCAAGTTTTAGCAGAATATTAATAATGATAATAATTTTAACTGCATTTATAAAGTGATTCAAAATTTGCCTTATGTAGCTCACTGATTACACCTTATTGATCCCAACAACAACCCTGTGAAGTTCTCAAGTTATTATTAACATCCCAATTTTGCAGAAGAAAATAAGATCTAGAGAAGGGTAATGGATTTGCTCAAGGTAACAGACCTAATAAATACAGAAGTAGAATCTGAATTCTGATTTGGGGTGGGGGCTCTCTTAATTCAAGATTTATCTACTACAACAAGCTATTGTTTTGTAGCAAAGATAATGAAGAGGTTTGTCATTTCCTTCTCCGGCTCATTTGACAGATGAGAAAACTGAGGCAAATAGGGTGACACAGCTAATGTCTGAGGCCAGATTTGAACTCAGGAAGATGAGTCTTTCTGACTTCAGGCCCAGCACTCTATCCATTGTACCACCTAGCTACCCACTTATAACAAGTCTCCTCTCACAGTAAAATAAGTCTAATATATCCTACATTTGCTTGAAAAATTAAAATGAGGAAAAATGGTCAAAAGTTCCAATTTTACTGCAGTCACCTAAATTCAAAATTAATGGCATCTTGAACAAAGTCCTTTAATTGCAGAATTTAAAAATTCATGCTCAATTATCATATTCAATATTTTAAGCTCACTGTGGTATCTATCATTTGGGTAGGAAGGAACAGTGAGAAATAGTTTATGCCTCTACTAATTGGGAGGTACAGAGCCACCAGAATGAATGAGGATGAAAATAAATGTCTTTCTCTTCCAAGCCTACACCAGCTTTCTGCCCTCAGGACTGAGGCTACACCATGCTGGGCACATAGCCTGCATTCTATAAAATACTTTACTGATTCACTGATTTAAAATGGATTTCCAAAATCAGTGCTTCCTACTTTAGAACAATTTTCCCTCCTCAGTAAACATCTTCTGTCTACCTCAAAGGGCAAAGTATCAGGCTAGTTACTGGAGATAAAGGTTTAGTTTTCTTGGTGGGCTGGACTGAATAACCTCTTAAGGTTCCATCCAGCCCTGCTTCTCATGATCCTAAAAAAATATTCTTTTCTCTCAAAGAACTCTAGTCCAGCAGAGTAGAGATAGAACATGTACTTCACAAATTAAATGTCAATTATCAACTGGGTACAGGCTGGGTGAGTGGTATTCTAAGGAGAGGGGGTGAAGGAAAAAGGAAGGAAAAAGAGGGAGGAAGAAAAATGGGGAGAGGCAAGAGGAGAAAAGAGGGGGAGAAAGAAGAGAGAAAAAAGAAAAGGAGTAAAAGAGGGAAAAAAGGGAAAGGGAGAGACAGAAGGGAAAGAGAACAGAGGCAAGAGAAGGGGGAAAGGGGAGGAAGAGATGGACAATAAAGAGAGAGGCAAGAGGAGACCAAAAGATAAAGAGAGGGGGAAGAGAGAGAAAGAAAGGTGGTAGGGAGGGAAGGAGAGAATGATCCTGTTTTCTGACTTCTAGCTTTGAAAGAAAAAAATCTCAATTCTCTTCAGATTCCTAACAGGAGAGAAAAACTATGGGGGGGGGGGGGGAGAAACCAAACCCTTAGCCTACACTTGAGACTTCTCTTGAGTGAAATGGGGGGCTCTTTCTTTCTCTTGGTTGAACTGAGATACCTTGCTCCCAATGGAAGACTGAGACAGCTCATTTATATACTTTCTCTGGCTTCTATTTGTTATCAGTTTGGATAAATGGGTTTGTTTGCTATTTGCTATGTATGTTCTTTGTCGAACTGGCTTTGGTGGAAAGGGAAAGCCTTGGATGTATAACTTTGAGCACTTCTTACTAATTAAAAGTTGAGTGATCAAGAACACAACTTGAATCTAAAAATTATTTCCCTGATAATAACAATATTATGAGGGGATGGATAGATGTAACCCTAGCCCAGTACCTTTCTCTGAAAATAAAGCCTCTAACCTCTAGCACCAATCTCGATTGCCCTTCTGGTAGGAGCCAAAATCTCCCTTGCAGAAGAGTGGTCAGAGTAGAGAGATCTCTCCCTGGGAGCCACATCTAAACGCTCATATGGATACCCACATAACCTACATAGGAAACATAGCACATACTCAAACTTTAGATTAGAAAGAGCTCTATTAGTATAGTCTAAAAATGGAATCAACTTCTATTGTTGGAGAAGTTCAAAAAAGCTAAATTGTCCTCCCTTAGGGGAGGACAAAAGTTTCTAGTATGGGAAAATTGGGGCTAGATGACCTGTAATTCAAGATGCCTTCCAGCTCTCAGATTCCTACTTTTTATTAATCAAACCACATATGGAGTATTATGATGGGATACGGCCTTTGAGGAAGGATGCTGACAAAAAAGAAGTCTATCTACAGCAGGGTGATCAGAGTGTTAAGGTTGTTAAGCCTAAAAAAAAAAAAATAAAAATAAAAAAGTCCCACGAAGGATACAATTTCTATCTTCAAGTATCTAAAAAGAGATTAGATTTTTTTCTGCTTAGCCCCAAATGGCAAAAGCAGGAGCAAATAGATTTAAGATGTAGACAGGCAGATTTAGATATCTAAGGAAAATGTCCTAACAACCACCGTTTTTGTGTCTGGCAGTCTGATGAAGTCTATGGAACCAACCCCTTCTCAGAATAAATGCAGGAATGTTCATATTATGAAATATTCTTAAATGAAGAAAATAAAATATGTAAGATTGCAAAAGAAATCAAATATAATGAAGTATAGTTATCAAAATATATTTTTAAAAATAAACAAGTTCACAGACCCTGGATTAAGAACTTCTGTACTGAAGCATTTCAAAAGCAGACTGGGCTGCCTTGAGGGCAACAGTGAATTCCTCATCAATAAAAGTCTCTGGGTTGACAAGGATGTGGTGGACTACATTCCTGGGAATAACTCTGAGGTCCTTTCCAACTCTGAGATTCTGAGCTAGCTGGAATTTGTCTTCTTGAATTGCCATCTTTTCTAGAAATACTGGACCTGGAATATGCAGGAGTCCCTAAACAGGTCAAAAATAAAGGCACACTCTGAGCTGCTATAACTTGTTGTTTGTATCTCAGGAGGGATTCCCTGTATGTCCTTAGGAGTCAAGACAGACACCAGTCAGTCTGCACCAGACTGAGAAATTGTTTTGTACAGCTGGGACCCTGGGAGATGAGCAAACCATCCTATTTAATGATCTAGCAGTTCCCAAGGAAAAAGAATTCGACTTCTATCATTGCCTTCCTACTCCCCTTCAGGAGAGGATTAGTCCTTTTCCCTTCCCCTATGATTTTCTAGTAACTTAAATATCACAGCTTTTCTTGAACTGCTGGGCTTCTTAGGACAGATGGGGAGTTCCCACTGGCATGTGACTTTCTCTTAAAATAAATCCAGTTGCAATGCATGTCTCTTGGATTTGTGATACTGTTTCCAGTTTACAATAAATAGGCAGACAAAAAAAAAATATAAATACACACACACACACACACACATTTTAGTTCCCTCTCCACAAAATCATAAGACCCTTGCCCTTTATACAGTGTTTTCCCAATTTACCTATTTCCTCCATACTTCCTACTCCTTCACCATAAGGGAGAATGGAAGGGAGGAGAATGGGAAGGACAGATATTTTTACATCTCTTTTATCCACCAAACAGATCTTAAGAAGTCTAAAAAGCTCATGAGATGAGATATGGCTCATTTTCATCAATGCAATCCATGATTTCCATCACCAAACACTGTTTACAACTCCCTCTGACATTTTCTGAAATAATTTAACAACTTTTTGGTTGGTTGAACAATTGCTCAGATTTGAAAAACCACTATCCCAATGCTAATAATTAATTGTCTAACTTTAAAAAAAAAATTTATTCACCAGACCTTGAAGATCATCTATTATTCTACCACCCATTCTAAAGATAAAGAAACTGAGGCATAGAAACGTAAAGACTTATCATCCCTACATGTGTCTGTATGTTGAGTTGCCCATGATGATTTAGGTAGTGTTAGAGATTGGGACCCAAGTTTCTTGGCTCCCAAAACATGTCTCTTTTTACCCAAATTTTTTAGTTGCTATTAGGAAAAAGATATATAACAATAGCTCATTTTTTATATAATATTTTGGTCTAGACTTATGATTTCATTAGTGTAGGGAGGAGCTCCAAGTGAGAACATTCCCTCCAATAATCTAGATCAGCAACAGTTCTGCTTTTAGGATGTTGCTTAGGGACACAGCTTTAACATATATTTACAAAATACTCACACTTAGAAACAGAAGTGACCTTAATGCCAGCTCGTCCAATGCTCTCATTTTATAAATAAGGAAAAAGGGACCAAAAGAGGCAAAGTAACCCACCCAATGTCACTCAATCAAGTAAAATGGCAGAGCAGAGATTTCACAAGACCTTCACAGGATCATAAGTGGACCTTAGAGGGCTTCCTTCTGCATCATGACGTTGTAAGAGTCTGTGACGTTGTAACAATCCTAGGAGGCAGGGAGCTTAAATATTTCGAGTCTCTTTTACAAATGAACTTGAGAAGTGACTTTCTCAAGGTCATACAATTCATAAAACTGTATAGGGGGGATATGAAAGCGGGGCTGACTCCAAGCGCACCATTTGTATTGTCCCTGTGATTTTTTTGGGGGTAGGGAATGAGGGGGGCAGGTGTAGGTTATAGCATATAATAATATCTATAATACAGCTTATTAAACATTCACATTCAAATTTATACTAGAAGATTGCAGGGACATCAAAGCAAAGTATAATACAAATAAATCCAGAAATTAGTAAGAAATAAATTTTGGTTCTTATGCTTGGGTTCAAATAATGCCTCGGAATTCCACTTTAAAACTATATACAAATAAATCCTGTAAACTAGAGATCCTCCAGGAAAAAAATTTAAACCTCATGATGAAATTAAACCTTACTAATTCAGTCCGATAATGGGGGGAGGCCAGACTGGATTAGTACAATATCTTATTTACAGACTATTTTAAAGAATTTAAAGAACTGCAGTCTCATTATTTTCAAAGCCTGGATAAGAACCCCAACTGCTAACAAAGTATTTCCAAGCTGAAATCTCATCAGCCTTAATGAATAGACAGAATACATTTATAATTAGCAACATCATTTGCATATCAACAATTAATGTTCTAAAGTACTTAAAACAAAATCACAGAATGTGCCCCCAAAGCCTTATTGAGATGACTAATTTCTTAGCCAACTCTTTTATCTGGGACAATGCAGAGATAAACAGATAAAACAGGGTACAAATGTAGAGTACTTACTTGTAACTGTAATTATTAATAGTAAAAAGAATGAACTTGGATACAGTTTATGAGGTCAACTGATTCCATTACTTAGTTAATAGCATGACATTGACTCTCTGGGACTCAAGTTTCCTCCTCTAATATAAAAGGCTACCTACCCTGACAGGTCTTTTCCAGTTTGAATTCTATGCGCTGATAAATCTCCATGAGATGCAAATGCTAACAAATCCTGCATTTTTGTAGCAGAAGCATCTCTGTCAGGTTCTCTGAAGATAGCCCTTCAGCTGGGCATCCTAGGTTTCCTAGTCTAGGAAAATAGTTAGTGTATTCCTGCTCCACTTCTCATTTTACAGTTACATTCTCCGGCATGGTTCCAATAATTCAACTCTTGTAATCACAGATTAAAATGCATATACCCCCATTAAAGCAAATTAGCAAAAAAAAAAAAAAAAATCATTACTTAAATGCTCTTTTCTGAGACTGTTTACAAACAGTTATATATTCAGCAAACCCACTTCCCTTATAAAGTCAGAGAGAGATGGTTATGAATGGTTGCATCCACAGGCGGCCTTTATTTATCTATAAACAAACTTGATGAACTCGTTCCCCACCTTCAATATTTAGAGGTGATCTGCTGGATTTTCTGTAAAAATCCCTCAAAGGTTTTCCCCGTCAGATACACTAGTTGTTTTGTGCAAAAATCTCTAATTAGGCTGGCTGTCAGCCTGGGCTCTTCCGAGATTACCCTGCAGATGGAGAATGAAGGGAACCAGGCAGCGCATGCAAAGACACAATATGTTAAAACAAGCATTTTGCTTGTACTTTAAGCTCTAATTGAAATTTAAATTCTGCAGTAAAAAAAGACACAGTAAATCATCAAATCTATGGATCAGCCTCACAAAACCAGAGGGCATTCCATTTCAACTGACTGCAAGAACAAATTTGATCTTAATTACTAGGAAGCTCTTACAAGTTACGATGGAAGTCACAGCTTAAAGAGGATCAGCCTCCTAACTTCTTGATAAATTAGTTTCTCCAGACTAACCTTTTGGATGCCAAAGAAATATATCACACGCATGGCAGTGAGGAAAATGTCAGTGTTCAAAGAGGGGTGAAGTAAATGGCTAAGTAATCACTAAAATGACATGTATGCATGCTTAACAATATGCTAAATATGGGAAATAAAGATTAAAATTTAAATATAAAATTCGAACAACCACTGCCACACACTGGCAGCATTTTTAAAATGTGCATTCCTTGGAACTTAACTACAAAATTTGGAGGTTTCTTAGCCTTGCCCCAGTCCAGGTTTCTTTCTTTTGAGGTCTTTCTATAGAAATGAGGAAACTCTCCGGCTCTGATTCTCTTCTCCTGCCCATTTCACTCAAAGATGCCACAGTTCCTTATTTGGAAGAGGAGGATTGTCAATTTCATAGTGATAGGATAGAGTGCAACCATCAAAGGGATGGTGACATCCTAGATCGAATCAGACAGAAAGAGAAGGCCCAACTGAAAAGCCCCCGTTTACAGTTGACTACTTTCTACACAGCCATCAGAAATGATCCTGATGGCTTAATGAGGTCTGAGAAAGCATCTATTTAAATGTACCCAAGTGTAACAAGAGTCATCCTGATCCTGGAAAAAGTTCCCTTTTTGTCCCTTTCCTTCAGTGGGTCAGGAACCTCCAAGCTCACCTTACCCCCTTGGAGAAAACCCCAAGGAAATGGGAGTGACTTTTCTTTTTAATAGCAACATGCTTTCTTATCTGTGCTTTATTGAATCTTTATTTTGGTGGTGTGTGTTTTCATCAAATTTTTGCTATAATAGATTTTCCAGTGGGCAATGAAGAAATCAGCAGGAGAAAGGAATACCTCCCTTATTCACAAGGGAAAAGTCTGCATTTTGGTTTTGGTCCTGCTTTTGCTTATGTAAACAGTTTCATATTGCTGTTGTTTTAAACGGTCTCCTGTAATGCTGGACATTTGGACCTGCTGCTGATTTTGTGTGTTCTGAAAGGTGTAGATGGGGAAGGAAGAGAGGGAAAGTGGAAGGAGAGGAGGGAGAAAGGAAGAAAGGAAAGGGAAATAGAGGGAAGAAAGGAAGGAAGAGGAAAGTATTAAATGCCTACTGTGTGCCAGGCACTGTGTTAAGCAATTCACAAATATCTCATTTGATTATTTGTTCCAACATTCAAAAAGAAGAATCAAAAAGAAAAACAATTGTGTGTGCATATATGTGTATATGTGTGTGCATAAATTCATGGATCCCAGCTTGAAAACTGCTAATTTAGTCCAACCCACATCTAAACTTGAATCCACTCTAAAACATTCTTTCTCTCAAATACATTCACTGATGAGAAACCTACTACTACCAATGTGGAATGGAGGAAACCACACCATTTTCCAGATTGTAAATGTTTAGCGCTTTCCCATTACCTCTAGAGTAAAACAAAGGTTCCTCAGCCCATAATTTTAAGCCCTCTATCATTTTGTTCCAATTGATTTCTCTAGACTTATTTCATTCTACTTCCCTTCACAAACGCTACATTTTGACCAAATTGGACTACTAGCAGTTCCCTTGAACTCAATGTTCCACCTCTTACCTCCACACATTCTGTACAGACTATTCCCAAATACATGGAATGCATTCCTTCCTCATCATCTCCAAGAAAACCCTTTGCCTTATGTGGCTCAGTGCAAGGAGCTACCTGATTCATAAAGCTCTTAACCCTCCCCCCTTAGTTGTTAGTATATCCTTTTAACAGCCTCCATTTCTTTTATTTGTCCTGATGTTATACAGCTTCTCTGTCCCCTGCCCCCCACCAAAAGAATATAAATTCTCAAAGGCAAGGATTGTTTGCTATGTCCCTGGATTACCTAACCTTACTTTACACATCGTAAGTGCTTAATTAACATCTGTGATTGCCTGCCATTTTTATAATGATTACTTTCAATAGCAATGAGAGAACCACAGTGTAGGGAGGCCATCTGATGTATTACACGGAAGCAGGAGAAATACTAAAAATCATAGAAGTCCAAAAGAAAGGTTGGGGGTTGGGGGGAGGAGCATTAGAGGAAATGTACATGGGAAGTTATACCATTTTGAAGGCTCTATGTATCCATTGTCAAGCTATCTCAAAGAAGGATAAGATTCCATTAGAATGGAAAATTTTAATATTAGCAACAAAGAAAAAAATAGAAACTACTCACATTTCTGCATAGCATTTTAAGATGTGCAAAGTAGTTTCTTCACAAAAACCCAAAGCTCAGAAAGATTTAGGGACTATCTTATGGTCATATGGCCAGTAAATGATGACTTTACGAGACTCATCTAATCACGTGTCATAATCTTGCATAACTGAAGTTACACTAGAAAGATGTCTCCTGTAAGGAGTATTCAAGGTTGAATTTTGTTCTACAATCAAAACATCTTTGAAAATCAGACAGTACTAGATCCAGAAAAGGAGCTTTTTTCTGTGACTGAAGGTGATCCAATAGAAAACTGACTGCTTAGAAGCCAACCCATTCACTTTTCATGTTTTCATCAACATCCTTAATCCTTGTACAGATTATTATAATATAAGCTCCCTAAAAAGCCAAGTTCCCTTGATTTTGACCTCCCAAGTCCCTTCCAGCTTTAGCTCAATGATCCCACAATCCACCTGCTTCCCTGGGGAACGAAAAATCCTTAGAGATAACAGATATTGGGGGGGGGGGGAAACTAATTTATAGCATTGCATTCAGCATTATTTAAAGTTTTAACATATCTTTATGTGTATTATGAAGAAATACTAAGTGTTTTTTAAAAGCCATTTAATACAACTCTTGCTCTTTTATAGCAGCACATCAATGGCTAGAGAAAACTGCAGATTCTAAATCACTAGATAGAAATTGAATAATTAATAAGTGACAGAAGAGAGCTTTGAAAGCCTAGAAGAGTTACACAGATGTGGAAAAATAACAGTCAATCAGTGCCTCAAAACTAAACAACTAAGCAAAAAAACCCCAAAAAACCCAACTTTACAAAACACTGAAAAACTGCGGAGCCAGACAGATGCCTATATTTGTATTTTCTCTTCTACTCTTTCTACAGAAGACAGCTCGTAAGCACTGCTCACAAAGCACATTGTCAACATGCACAAAGGCAGCATCTTAAAAATAGACAAAATCAGCTGTTTCAAGGTTGGGAAGGTGTTGGCAGTCCAGCAGACTGGAGGACCACTAATGGGATGCAAAGCTTAGCTTCTGGGTGACTGCTACCAGTCTGCCCCAGGCTCTCTGTGATTGAAGAAGGCAGAGGGTCCCATGGGTGGAGTCACTCAGTAACCAATGGGAAATGAGTAGATGGACAGGTGTCTGGGACACACAAAATCTCCTTTCTATTTGGTAACAATTGCTACTTGACTGCCACTGGCATGCCAGAGGCCCAAGAGGGAATTAGGACTGAGGTCTTCTTGCCATTCCAAAGAATCCCAAAGCAGGGTTCAGGCACAGGAATGAATAAACTACCTTCAGGCAAGATTCTATCTGCTTGATGAATAAATAATGACTTTGGTATTCACATATTTTGACCCAGAATTTTTAAACAGTGACCTTTTTATTCTAAAATGTACATAGGGAACAAGTCTATATTATATACAGTTTGTGTGTGTAAATACACACTACTAATCTCTTCCCTTCTTTTTCTATAACATCAAGAACTTTAAAAAAATACTCAAATTAACACAAAATTTTTACACAATTTTAAACATTTTTTTTTGCTTTCCATGATTAGAATTAAGTAAAGAAGGCTACTTTATTCCATTATAATTTTTATCTTTTTTCATTGCTAGCCAGAGCTGTTAAACTGGTCTGTTAGCAAGCAAATTCCTCTAAACAGAAAAATACTATAGAGTTTAAAAATACTATAGAGAGCCTTCCTATGTCTACCCTCAGTAAGTTACAAGTTATATGGCAGTGACTGGCAGATAAGAAATATTAATTGATTGTTATTTTTTAGTTAGGATCAAAATAACTATATTCCTATTATCTAAAAAGCCTTGCAAAGGTATGACTGCACAATGGGAAGAACAGATTTGATACCCTCTGCCATATACTACCCATGTGATCTTGGATAGCTTACTTCATCTTTGCTTTCTCATCTATAAAATGAAATAACAAATGTTAAGTGTTTTTGCAAACCTTAAAACATCATATAAAAGCAAGCTAATGCTATTACTGGCTCCTTATTTAAACCTAAAAGCTTAAAATGGCAATAAGACTTTTGGGAAAGCCTGTACTATTATTGTTATTGTTTTTATTGTTATTCATATGAGTATAAAATAAAGGAATTATAATAAAAGAGTCTAGTTCCAGCTTTAGATGGTGATGACCTTTTGAGTTGGCACAGGTTATACCTGAATTCCAATTCTGGTTCAGATACTTACTAGCTGTGTGAACTTGGGCAAGCAACAACTTAAGTCTCAGGGTACCATCTATAAAGTGAAGATGAGAATAATGCTTACATTATTTAGTGACTTTGCAACACCATTTGGAGTTTTCTTGGCAAAAAGAACAAGAGTAGTTTGCCATTTTCTTGTCAAGTCCATTTTTACAGATAAGGAAACTGAGGCAAACAGGGATTAAGTGACTTGTACAGTATCACCCAGCTAAGAAAATGACTGAGGCCAGATTTGAATTCAGATCTTCCTAACTCCAGGCCCAGTGTTCTATTTATTATACTATCTAGCTGTTATATAAATGCTAGCTAGTATCCTTATTAATTATTATTATTATTACTACTACTATCCTGCAAATGGGAGAGAGAGCATAGAACTGGAGGTAGATAAGCACTGTGAGATTTCCAAGAAACCCAAGTCTTCAGACAAAAGGCCAGTGAGCTTGTGACAATTTCTGGCACAATTCCAGAATGCATTGTTAAAGTGGTAGTTTGTGAGAATTCAGGGAGGAAAGCAGAGATCATTATAAGTCAGCATGGGTTCATTAAGAGCAAGTCAATGCCAGACTAATCACATTTTCTTAGTGGATGGGTTACAAGCCTGGCAGATCAAAGGACAATTGTACACACTCCATGATATACCTGGATATCGGCAAAATTTCTCATGCTTCCCCTGTGGAAGAGACAGGTAGGTTAGGTAGGTGGATTTGAAGCTGATTGAATGACCAGATGGGAAGAAGGGTGATTAAACATATCAATGTCACCTTCGAGGGAAGCCTCTAGTGGAGTACTCCCCCTTTCCCCCAGATCTATTCTTGGTCCTTTGGCCTTAAACATTTTTGTTAATGACTTAGAGAAAGATAGATATGGCATGGTTAGCTCAAGTTAGAAATGAAAGGTAGCTTGGAGGGATAGGGAACCCACTGAGTGACAGAATTGGGATTCAAAATAATCTTAAAAGTCTACAACTGTGAACCAAATGTAATAAGATGAAATCTAATAGGGAGAAATGTTTAAAAAAAAAATCCTTGATCTTGGGTTCAAAAAAATCAACTCTATAGTTTGTCAGAGATGTGATTAGACAACAGTTCCTGTAAAAAGGACCTCAGAAGGTTAGTGAACTATAGATATATGATGATGACAACCAAAAAAGTGAAGATAATTTTAGGGCACAACAACAAAAGTAGTCATACAGGGCAAGAGCAGTAATTTTCCTTAAGTACAGAACTGACCATGTGACATCTCTACTCCATAAACTTCTCTTTTTAGTTTTTCAAGCATTTCCCTACCTGTTTTTCCAAACTCATTGGATATGACTCTCTCCCACACTGTCATCCAGCCAAATGGCTTCCCACACCATATTTACTTCTCATCTCTGTGCCTTTGCAAGAACCATCTCTCATGTATGGAATACATTTCTTCCTTAGGTTCACTTCAAAAAGATCCTATCTTAAAATTGTTGTTATTCAAGATTATGTGATGATCAACTGTGAGGGCCTTGGCTCTTTTCAACAATGACATGATTCAAGGCAATTCCAGTAGACTTGTAATGGAAAGAAAAAATCCAGAGAGAACGAAGGAGATTAAATGTGAATCAAAGCAGAGTGAAAATACTATTCTGATGCTGTTTATTTTTTCTCTTTTTTTTTTCCTTTTGATCCAATTTTTCTTGCAAAGCATGATGAATATGGAAATATGTTTAGAAGAATTGCACATGTTTAACCTATATTGAAGTACTTGCTATCTAGGAAGGGAGGAGGGAAGAAGGGAAGGAGAAAAATTGGCACACAAGGTTTTGCAAAAGTGAATGTTGAAAACTATCTTTGCATGTAATTAGAAAAATAAAATACTAGTGATTTTTAAAAAGATTGTTGTTACATATAATCTATATTAAACTGCTTGCCTTTCTCAATGAAAGGAGATAGGGAGAGAAAAAGAGAGAATTTTTAACTTAAAATTTTATAAATGAATGTTAAAAATTGTTTTATTTGCAATTGAAGGAAAATAAAATACTAACATAATTAAAAAGATAAAATCACCAAGATATGAAAAATGATTGTTGCTGTTCAATTGTTTTTTAGTCATGTCTGACTCTTCATGACCCCCCATTTGGGATTTTCTTGGCAGAGATGTAGTTTGCCATTTCCTTCTCTGGCCCACTTGAGGAAATTGAGGAAAACAGAGTTAAATGACTTGCCCAAGGTCAAAAAGTACTAAATGTCTGAGGCAGATTTGACCTTATAAAGATAAGTGTTTCTGAATCCAAGCTCTATCCTCTGTGCCACCCAGTTGCCCTTCCTTTAAGATAGATTTTACATGTCTAGGTCTTTACATGTATATTTGATATTATATTGCTTACCTTCTCAATGAGTTGGGGAGAGACTGGAGAGGGAGAGAGAGAAAGAGAAAAAGAGAGAGAGAGAGAGAATGTATCTGAAAATCAAAATTCAAAAAAAAGAATTTTAAAAATAAATTTAAATCTAAAAAGATGCAGCTCAAGTATCTTCTTCCTAAACACCCCTACAAACTCAATACTAGTACCATTTCTCCAAAACTATCTTATATTTAACTACTTTTCATATATTTTATTTTCTATTGTTTTATTATTTTATCTGTTTTCTTATTTTATTTTCCTATTCACTTTATGTTTATGTTGAATATACTTACACACATACAGTCTTTTCTCTCCCATTAGAACAGTTCCTTGAGACTAGAGATTGCTTTAGTTTTTATATTCGGCATTTAATACTTATATTCCCAAACATAAAGCTTACACTTAGAAGGTACTTAAACCTTTCTATCTGATCAAAAGACCTACTATGCTTTGGCCTAGATGGACCGTGTCTTGAGTATTCTAAGAGCCATTTTAGAAGAATAATGACAAGCTGGAAAATAAAGGTAACTGAAGAGAGCAAAGAGACTCAAAGTCATGTCATCAGAGGGATAGTTTGAAGAAAAGAAGACTAGGATGGGAACAGCTAATTTCAGACATCTTGGAGACTGTCAAGTAAAAGGATTAGGTTCTTCTTGGCCCCAGGGGATGGGATTAGGAGCAAAGAATGGAAGGAATCCAAGAAGATACTACTAAGGAAAATGGTGGGTTTGGAGCCAGATGTTTTTGTTATTCAGTCTGGTCTGACTCTGTGGTTCATTTGGGGTTTTCTTGGCAAAGATACTGGAGTGGTCTGCTCTTTGCTTCTCCTATTAATTTGACAGATGAGGAATGAGGAAACTGACACAGAGGGTTATAAGTGACTTGATCACACAGCTAGTAAATGGGTGAGGTCACATCTGAACTCAGGTCTTCCTGGTCTGATGCTCAGATGAGCCACTTAACACCTAAATGATCACAGACAAGTCACTTAACTTTTCTGTGTAGCAAGTTCTTTGTTTCTGAAAGCAAGACAAGGGGACTGTATTCAGTGGACTCTAAGGTTTCTTTCTTTTCTCTATATATCTG
Organism: Myrmecobius fasciatus; assembly: GCA_023553655.1. Taxonomy (NCBI): domain Eukaryota; kingdom Metazoa; phylum Chordata; class Mammalia; order Dasyuromorphia; family Myrmecobiidae; genus Myrmecobius; species Myrmecobius fasciatus. Next base: position 25,272 of record JAJPUD010005140.1, on the reverse strand, counting down.
TGATCTTATAACCTTTATTAAAGGTTCTGTTACCTACTAAATTAGGTCCAAACTCTAACCCAGCATTCAAGGCCTTCGAGTCTTACTCATCTTATATTGTTCACTTGTGTCTGACCCAATATAAAGGAAGGTAGCTGGTTCAATCCTGGAGAAGCCAAGGGGCAAAAGTCACACCTTAATAGAGTGCAGTTTACCATTATGGAATAGCACAAGATACCTGCATACCACATATAATATCAATTTACTTTCTCCACATTCCTCTGCATCCCTATCTGTTATTTTATCCCAATGGCTGAGCTGATATTGCCTGCCTTTTAAAGCTCCCCATCTGAAGGAGGATTCTGGCCAAGAGGTTACTTTCCCCCTTTGCTCAGCATTTCCAATGTACTGAAGTAGAGCAAGGAGTCACAGTGAACTTTCTTCCATCATTTCTGAATGTCTGTGTCACTCTGGTTCTCTGCAAGCAAACTCAGTGTCCTTAGCTCTGTCTGTACAGCCCTTCAAACATCAGTCAGTCAATGAAATAAGGGCCCACCTATGTATAGCAGAGCCCAGGTGCAGAGGTCCTCTTGTTTCTCCATCTATTGGACTCCTGTGGAACTTGAGAGGTAGATAGGTCAAGAGATTCAAGTATTTTAATAGGATTTTCTCTCACTAACTGCTGATGGCTAAAAAAAGAGAGATTTCTGACCGGCTTTGTTATTTAATAACAAACAGATCTGAGGTGAAACACATTTGTCACAGAGATCAGGTAATGTTCCATACCGTAAGGATATTTTGTGTCCAGTTTACTATCAGCTGTCCTCCTCCAGGGAAGCAAGTCATCACTGCACCCATTGGGCATCCCATTGTACCCAATTCCAACAATTTTGTTTTCTGCGTTGACAATGCAAGCCCCGACCTAAGTAGGAAAAAAAAAGTCCAAATGGTTTCAATTTGGGAACGAGACTTAGAATCAGGGGTTCAAATCTTACCTCTGACATTTATTTACTCACTTGTGACTTAATTACTTAAGTTCTTCAAGTCTTAGTTCCCTCATCAATAAAATGGGGATATCTATAGTAGTTACCTCAAAGATTAGTCATGAGTTTCAAATATCATATATATAAAATTATAAACATTCAAATGCTATATTAATATTTTTTATGATGGTTATAATTACTACTTCATAAAGGTGCTGTGAGAAACAAAGTTAGCCAGTTGCCAGCCCAATAAGAACTCTTAAAAATATTAGCCCTGGATTAACATCAGTTAACTAATAAAAATTTTTAAATAATAACAATAGTTAACATTTGCAGAGCCCTTACTATATACCAGGTACAATATAAAGTACTTTACAATGACCTTATTTGATCCTCCCAACAATTTAGGAGGTAGATACAGTTATTATATATTACAAATGAGTAAACTAAAGCAGAGGTTAAGTGATTTGCCAATGTTACATAGCTAGTTAAGTGTCTGATGTTGGATTTGATCTCAGGTCTTCCTGACTCTAGATGTAGCATTCCATGTACTACAAAAAGGATTCAGAGATGAGTAAGGCATGCTTTCTACTCTTAAGCAGTTCACAATCCATCCATAGTGAGACAGCTAATAATGATACAGAAAGGCATCATAGTCTATAGATTGGGCCTCTGAGTCAAGAACTGGTAGTCCTGCCTTGAGTATATGCTAGCTAATACATGAGAAACAGAAAGTATTGTGATAATTCACAAGACAGCACTTGATTTAGCATTACCATTACAAGCAGAAAAATTTAATGAAACCACAAATATATTTAAGTCCAAAGCCACTGAAATGGAGATCATCGCAGGGTGCCTTATTACATTAGAATGAAATTTTTCAATTCTCTTGTATTGGCATCTATATCCTCAATTCCTAGTAAAGCATTTCACACACACCAAGTGCTTAATAAATGTTTCTTGATTGATTGATGAATAGATTGATTAGCCATTTTTCAATCCTGCCCCAACAATCTACCACAATCTTTCAACAAATTCCTACTGCAATGAGGCAGTTAACTAAAGAACCTAATAATGTGCTCAAGCAGCAGACTGTAAGAAAAGAAATAAAACCAGGAACATGGAGATAGCAGATTTATCCTAAATCTTAAAATTAATGGTTAGTCTACTAAGTTTTCCCTTTTCAGCCATTAATGCATTTATGTGCATCTCTGTGAGTATGAGTGAATTACAGTCTGCAAAATGCTCTTACCTGGGAATTTGGATCTTTGCTCCTCTGAGCAGATAAAAAGGCCACAGCCATGAAGTACTCAGGCCATTCCAAATAGTCATCCCGTTTTTTAGATGTTTCACTCTGGCTGGAGCTGTAGAGACAACAAAAGCAATTCGATGATAATAATGAAGAGAAGGAAAGGAGTCAGAGGAGGAGAAGAAGAAATTTAAAAGCCCAGAATTTGAGAAAAGCTAGGTGAAGAATATGTATTGCTATAGGAAATGAAGTGATTATTATACTGCTAACAATAAAATTAAGAGCTTCCCTCATAGCACAGTGCCAGCACCACAGCATTTAATAAATGCTTATTGACAGACAGTAGCATGAACTCTAAATGGGCTAAAGCTCATGAAAGGAGACTGAGAATGTCAGCTTGTGAAAGGTCATCGAAGAAAAGAGACAACATCTCAATAGAACACCCTGGAATCTGTCTGTGCTCAAGTACCAGGCTTGGCAGAGAAGTCATGTGGAAACCAAACAGTTGTGGTCTAGAGTGGGGGAGGGAGGGGAGGAGAGGACCTTCTAAAAGTTTTGCTTGAGCATCCACTTTTTTTTTTGGGGGGGGGGGCTGAGGCAGTTTAACCCCAGTTAAGTGACTTGCCCAGGGTCACAAAGCTAGGAAATGTTAAGTGTCTGAGAACATTTGAGCTCAGGTCCTCCTAACTTCAGGGCTGGTGCTCTATCCACTGCACAATAGCTACCCCAAAGATCCATTTTTTAAAGATATAACAAAATGGTACACTGGGTGAAGTTCGGGACTTAGAGTCAGCAAGACCCAAAGTTCAATCCCACCAAGTTTTATTCAACTTGGTGATTTGAGATGATTCACTTAAAACTGAATCTGTTTTCCTCAGCTGTGAAATAGGTATAATGTTGCTGCAACTACTTCATAGCACTATTTTGAAGTTGAAATGAGTTAATCTATGGAAAGCTCTTTGCAAACATTTAAGTGCTATATAAATCTCAGTTACTTTACTATTATTATTGTTTCATGAATCTTCAGTGAAAAAGAAAATTAACCAGTATTCAGCCAAGCAAGGATACTTAAAATAGTAGCACAGAAAACCAGTAACTCCTCCTACAAAGAGGTGAAGGTTCATTTTCCAGTATAATGGAAGCTGGAAACTGTTTTCTTTCTGTCTCTGTATCTCTAACACTTAGCATAGTGGCACACAGCAGGCATTTAATGTATGCTTGGTTTTTGGACTGATTTTCCATATATTAAAAGAGAAGTGCTAAGGTAATGGAAGAATTTTTATGAATTCAGATCAGAGATTCCTAAAGAGCTGTTTTTTTTTTCCTTTTAATGCTTTATACCAATGTTATATATAATTTTTCTATATATTTCTGGCATAATGAATAGTGTACACTGGACTTAGAATAAGTATTTGTTTATAAATCCCGTCTTGGTCGTTTACTCGTTTTGTTAGCCCGGGCAAATCATTGAGGTTGTTTCCTCGTTTGTGTAGTGGGAATGATAGCAGCTACCCTATAGTAACACAGGAAAAGCACTTTACAAATGTTGACCCTGCTAAAAAAATGCAAGCGATTATTATAGATGTTTTGTAAACCAGGTTAGCGATCATGATTATTGCTGTCGATATTATTATGGGAGTTTGAGGCGCCGGAACTTTAAAGTTAGGTTTCAATTAATCAGATCATTCAAAGGCTCATAATCCTGCGACCCTTACTCGTTACCAGGGTATTTCAGTGGGTTTGAGTACAGGTAGAGTGGGGGGGGCTGAACACATTCCAGTTTGAAAATTGCAAAGACTCCAGAACCTTTCCCCTGCTGGGAGTCTGAAAGTGAACTTGACAATGACAATAACGACCCACGTGGCCGCGGACGCCCACCGCAGGGGACTTAGCCGCAGCTCGCCAGCTAGGTGCAGGGGGCGCCACCCCACCCCCATCCCCACCCCCGTGCAGGATGCGCTATTAGCAGGGCAGGAGGGGAAAAGGAAGAGGGATGAGAAGGAAGAAGAGACGGACTAGGAAGAAGAGGAAGGAGGGGGGAAGGGAGGTGGGAAAGGAGGGAGAGGGAAGAAAAGAGGAATGAGAAGAAGAGAGGTTAAGAGAAGGGGGAGAAAAGGGAAGAGGAGGAGGGGTCGGAATGAGAAGGAAGGGGGGGAGGTAAGAAGAGGAGAAGGAGGGGAGCAGAGAGTACCCTGCGAGCTGGTCCCCGCTCATCTCGCCGCAGCTGCAGCCGCCTTCCCGCCTCCACGCGCTGCCAACAAAAGCGGGAAGAGGCGGAGCCGGAGGCGGGGCCGGTGCGCACGAAGCTCTCCCGGCCACCGAGGAGAGAGCGGAACCCGGGCCGTCCTCGCCACCTCCTGCGGCCCCTGACCCGCCTCCTAGAGCCCTCCTCTTCTTCCCCACCTCCTCCTTCCCGGCCTCTCCTAGCCTCCATCTCTCAATGCCTAAGTGCCACCTGGAAGAACGAACTTGCACAAAATCTCTAACACATTGCAAGTTTCTCTCGCGTTCTGCTGGTCTCCAACCTTGCCCTAGGCGCATGGAGACTCCTGGGGTGAAGTTCCATCCTTGTAAATAGTATTTTCACCTCTTGTCCATTTGCACGGGCTCCCCCATTCCATAGGAGTCTGCGCGCGAGAGAGAAAGCACACATTCCCAGCACTGGGCTCCCCCTTTCCACAGGATTCCGCGGGAGAGGGAGAAAGCGAGCGGAGAGCCCTGGGCTCCCTTCCCGCCCGCCCGCCTCCCATGGGCTCTTCTCTGCTTCTGCCTCCTTTTAGTTCTGCCCTTCCTCATTCCTGACTGCATTCTTTTTTGAGCGTTGGGATTTGTAAATGAGATTACAGATTTCTAGAGTGCTGATCATTTTTTTTAATTTTTAAAAATTATCTTTAATGCACATTGCTTTTTGAATCATGTTGGGAGAGAAAAATCAGAGCAAAAGTGAAAAACCATGGGAGAAGGGGGTAAGGTGAAGGCAGCATGATTGAATATAATCTCCATAGTTCTTTTTCTGGATGCAGATGGCATTTTCTGTCCCAAGTCTATTGGGATTGCTTTGGATCCCTGAATCTCTGAGAAGAACAGGTGTTTCATAGTTGGTCATCGCACATTCTTCTTGTTATCGTGTATAATGTATTCCTGGTTCTGCTTGTTTCACTCAGCATCAGTTTATAAAGAGTGCTGATCATTTGATGGAGAAGAATGGTGATCTTTTTCTACAGGCTTTAATTTTGAATGAAACCAAGAGAGTTTGTACTTTCCCCTGTATGGGAGGGGTACTAGATCCCTTTACCCAAATTGACTATTTAGAGGCATCTTCAGATACAAACGGGAAGCATTTCTTCCGTCTTTGCAAGAAGAGGTCCAAACACACCTGCTGAGCAGAGCCAGAGCCTCTCAGCTCCCCTCTCCCACCTCCCACCAACGTGTCTGGTCTGGCAAGCTGGAAATAATGAATTGGTTAAATAGCAAAAGACTTGGGCTCATTGGATGGATTGAAAAGGAAGTAACCATTGACCAATGGTCAGCAATGCCCTCTACTTCCTGTGGGTCACATAACTTCCTGAAGCTTAGACCTAGGTCTGACCTTTTCTGCTACAGACCCCTGAGAATAGGGATTACATGACTTCCTGAAACTTCGGTCCAGGGTCTGACCCACTCCATCTCATAGACTTTTTGAGAAATCTTCACCTGGCCCCATTCAGTCCCCCTCTTTTTCATCTGTTTGAAGATTTCTTGCACCAGTCTTGATACATTCCTTCCACCAGGGCATGGTTGTTAGCTAGGCCTTCAGGCTGCTCCCTCTCTTCAGTATCAACTATAGTCTGCCCTCTCCCATATAGAATGAACACCTGCACATCAGTGGAAGCTTTCAGGAACCATTTTAGCTAAGAAATCTTGAACTATTCTAGTGATTAAGTGCCTAAGTAAGTGGGTGATGGGATATTGCTGCTTAAAAGCAAGGAGCAGGAATCAGAGACCTGCTTCCATCATCTCCCACTCTCTTGGAAACCCAGTCATCACAGAACAACAGATTGACATCTGGTAGCCAGTTATCCATAGAGTGGGGGCCTTGTGGCCTCAGGGCCATCATTCCCAACTCAAGCAGTCGGGACCCAGATTCACTGGGACAAAGGGACTAAGGTTTCATCTTCCGGAGCTGCTTCAGGCTGACAAGGGGCATAGAGCTGGCCCTGCCCAGTGGGGTCCAGACTGAGAGGGGAGACAAGTGACTTATAAGTGGTGAGAGCAGTGTCCAGTGCTGAATGTAGAATCAGGTATTGGGTGCTTTCAGGCTGACCAAGTCGTTGGAATTTCATGGCTTACAGTCTGCAAGAAACAACTCTCACAAGTAGATTAAAAATGCAGGGACCAAATATGAGCAAAAGAAAAAGAATAAACAAAAGTGGAGTTAATACGGAGGTTACTCCTGGACAGTAACCAGGAACCCCACCCAGAGGAAGACTGGGGAGGGAGGAAGATGAGGCTACCATGAATGTCTCTCATCCAGACAGCTTTTCCTAGAATACCAAAGAATGTTTTCCCCAAATTCCTGCTTTTGTTTCCTCAAAGTAGGGGCAATGGATAGAATATTGTGGCCTTAAGTAAGTATGATCTTTTGCAAAAACTCTAGAGCCTTTTTAACAGTCCTTTCAGAATTTACTTGTCTGGGAGCTATATGAGGGAATGCAGGAATCAGGAGTTGGGGGATTAAAGGTGCCATAGAAAGGGGAAAACAGGAAGCAGCACAAGCAGCTGAATCTGCAAGCCTGTTTCTCTTGGACTGAAGTGAATCCCCCTTCCTTTATGAAACATAACAGAAACTTAAGTCCGTGGACAGCTTGCAGTAATTGTTCCCCTGCATACTTAATGGGGGAATGTTTGGCTTTCAAAAATCCCCTTTCTTTCCATATAGCCTCATGCAAAATATGAAAAATGTATTTGAAGTCAGTATAGATATTCATTATCTTTTCTTACCCGAATTCTAAAGTTCTAATATAGGCACCTATGCTCCAAACCTGATGGGGAGCCAGAATCTCCAACAATTGGCCCAGGATGAGCTTAGGGGCTTCCTCAATTAGAAGGGCTGTGGTAGCTAGCTCTAAGGCAGGAGGGTCACCCCAAAGATACCAAGTTTCTTGGTAAGTAAGGGTTCTAGGATAAGGTTCCAGAGACTGAGTCTAAAACCCCTAAGACCTGATCCCACTTTCCATCAAAGTACAGTGTAAAAGGCAGGGCTAAGGTGGGGAAGAGGTCAGTTTAGCTTTCAAACTTCAAGCTTAAAAACTTGGGCCTGATCAGGGTATGATAAAATTGTTTACTTCCTCTCACTGTAAGCAAAAGGGAGGTGGGAAGTGGCTCAAATACTTAGGCAAAGTGGGCCTTCAGACAAAGACATCCCATGAAGCAAGAAAGTTAAGGGTATAAAACCCTGGCAGTAGCCAGAGAAGCCTCGAAGGCTGGGCTGCAGTTCAAGATATCATCTACATATTTGTTTTGTAACTCATGTCTTCTACTGACCACTTCCTCTGATTACAGAAATTTGCTATAAGAGGAAAAAACAGAGACATGATTATAATATAATATAATCAATCAAAACTGATTCTTCAGGGCTTCAGTCTGAGAGCACATACATCACAGGATAAAGCATCCTTAGTTCTGATAACCAATCGCACAGTAAAAATCCCACTTCATAACCAGACTATGGAATAATCAGTTGGGAAGCAAAGAAAGAGAACTGGGAAACTGAGTCAGAAGCATCCTACCTTAAGCAGAGGCTAAGGTTGTCCTCCCAGCTCTTGCCCAGATAAGACATCTACCTGTAAGGCATCCCCCTGAGTAACTTTTGGTATTTCTTTGGAATGGTGGGTTATTGGCTTAATGATCCATAAGGCAATCATATCCAATTTCAAAATTCAAAACAATATTAATTACAGTCCCAAAAGATTTTATCTCAACAGCAAGTTTCACCAATCAGGAGCTTCAGGTCTATATATATAAAAAAAAATATTACAAACCATTGTGCATAACCTATCAAATGCTCCTGCAAGACAGTCAAAACTAGTGCAAGGATATCAGATTAAAATTCTGCTCTGGGTACTTCAAGGATATTTGTTATCGTATTCATTAAACAAGGAAACCATTATGCACTTAAATAAATATTAGATAATTTGCTGAATAGGCTTTGAAATAATCACTTTCAAAGAATTTGCAGTTAACCAGAAATCTAACACTTCTTTTAGAAGTTTCTTGCATTGCATCACAAATGACTTTGCCTTAAAACAATCAAAGACTTGGAAAAAAAAATTCAGTTATTAACATCATGTAAATGTAAACTATTCCTTTAAACAACAAAAGCAATATTAAAGTAATTTCATCTAAGGAGGGAGGTTGCAGAAGTTGGGGGGAGGTGGCTGAGCTCCAGTAAGTGGGTTTGTTCTCTTACTTCTATGAAGCAAGCAACCACATCCAGTGGGGGAAGGATGGGCTTAACCTTCTCCTTCCCAAGCCAACAGATCTTTCCCTTTCGCCTTCCTCCTCATCCATGGTGTCTCTCCTAACTCTACCATGTTTCCAGATCCCACTTCTCCTTGTAGCTAACTCTTTTAGGGTGTCAAGTCCCTCCCCCAGGACCCAGCCCACCAGCCAAGGACATGCTCTAACCTCAGGGGGTGGACTTTTTGAGAAATCTTTACTTGGTCCCTTTCACTCCCTTGACTAAAAGAAAGACACAATGAATGCTGAGTCTAAATTAGTTGAAAATAATGAAACTTCAGGCCTTCTATAGAGTGAAGAAGTGGGGGATAACAACTAGAAATGGACTATTATCCTATGAAGTTTCGATTTTCATGACCCATTCTCCAAATCTCAAAAGAACTAGTCCTCCAATAATTGGCCCCCTAAATCTGGTATATTGGCCCCAATAAGCCCAGAAAGACAATATCTTACCAAGGTTTATTATTCCTTCAGCGCCTAGTGCCATGCTTTGCACAGAGTAACACTTAATAAATGTCTGCCAAGTTGAATTAAATTGAACATTGGCATAGACACAATAAAATGACAAAAGAATTCCTTTCCCTCCTGTGCCGGGTGAGTGCACTGTCAGCAATCAATAAGTAATAAATACTGTAATAATCATGAGCCCTGATCTGTGCATCACACATGTGAGCTACTAATCCAAACAAAAGCTTGTTAACTATATTAATTTAGTCCAACAGAGGAAGAATGATGGGGATGAGCAGTTGGCTGCTATCTCATTTCTCACAACAGCAGACACATCATTCTTTCTCTCCATGGTCCAGCCTATAGATTCAGTAATTAAATTATATACTGCTCTGATAGATGCTGGGAAAGCAAAAGAAAAAGGACTTCTTTAAATATAGATTTTATTTTTTATTCCCTTGATAAAAACTTAGGCTCAAATGAACAGCATAGGTAAATTTGATTATTTCCCATGTCAACTATGAGCTCTCTTAGACAAATGTCTACTTTTATATGTCATTGCAACCACAATTTATTGTGAAAGATGTTGAATTCCTAGCCTGCTCATTCATTTCCCAACTTCCATTGTGGTCTTATCATTAAAGTCTGAGGTCTTCTTAGATTTATTCCTTTTCTCCCAACTACACCAGAGACCCTGATAACATCACCAATTCCCAGAATTATAGCTAGGAACTCAGACACCTGGGGTAGTTTCAGTTGAGTGGGAATAGGGCTCATCCAAGGCATGAGTCCTTAATCATTTTTTGTGTGGTGAACTCCTTTGGCCATCTAGTGAAGTTTACATAAGAACTCTTTTTCATAATAATGTTTTAAATGTATAAAATGCATAGGATTACAAAAAAATACTAGTAGTAATAAATGCAATTATTGAAAAAAAATTAAGTTCATGGACTCCAGATTGTAAATACTGATCTAAGAAATGATCACTCCATTTGATGTCAGAGGTAGGCTAGCAACATGTCATAAAAGTGGAGGTTAAAAAGGAAGGAAGGAAAGAAGGAAGAAAGGAAAGAAGCAAAGGAGGGAAGGAGGGGGGGACAGAGGAAAAAGGAAGAAAGGAAGGAAGGAAGAAAGGAAGAAGAAAAGCAGTTGAGAAGGTTAGGGAGGTCAGGTTGTTTAGAAAGGACAGGTTTGAGAATAAAGATTAAGGCTTTGAGCTAAGCATTCATTTTGTTTGGGAGAATCTAAAAAGACCTGAAGGTCACTAGATAAAGCTAAGAAGGGTCTGCATAGGATGGGGTTTGATTAAATGGTCATATTTGGCTCCTCGGTGATAGTGAAAGGAGCATCTGAAAGTCTGGGAAACAAGGAGAGTGACAACTTATTTCTCTCCCAGGCCCTGTGTGTCAGGAAAAGCAGCCAAGCTTGGAGAAGGTATCAATTGATCAGAGATTAGATCTGGAAGAGATCTCAATGGTCACTCAGATCAAACTTTCATCTCATAGATGAGGGAATGATTATATTGAAGTTAAGTGATTTTCCCAAAGGAATAACTTTCTGAGATGGAATTTGAACCCACCCTTTCCGACTCCATAAGACAGCATGCTGAATAGCAGCATATGGTATCTTTAGGAAAATATGTTGCAGTAAAATCCAGAAGAGGGAAAGAATAAGAAAGGAAGATATCTAAGAGGATAGTTTTAGAACTGAAGGGACTTTACTTTAAAAATGAAGAACCCAAGGCTCAGAAAACTGAAGCTATGTATTCAAGGGCACATTATAGGTGACAGTACTAGGATTCAAATTCATTTCCCCTGATAAAAATCCACTTCTCCACCACAGAATACAGAGAAAGACTTTAGAGAACATAGTGGAAAGGGAAGCAAAAGGGCTAAGCTAAGTTAAGTTTAGGGCTGAGGGGTTACCAGGAGCCGGAATCTTAAGACACCTTAGTGAGGCTGGTTTCCAAGCTAAGCAGTGTTTTGGAAGTAGGTTCATCTTATTGTGAGAGAAGGGTCATAGGAGACTGGCTACCAGTCAGAAACACCTAAGGGTTGATAACCCAGGTATCTGGGCAAGAGCAAACTGGCCTTCTCATTCTCTCCTTTGATCACTATATACACAAACATATGTTTAATCATTATCCAACACCTTATGATCCCATCTGGGATTTTCTGGGGAAAGAGGCTGGAATGATTTGCCATTTCCTCTTCCAGCTCATTTTACAGATAAGGAAACTTGAGATAAGTCGAGTTAAGTGACTTGCCCAGGGTCACACAGCTGGCAAATTTCTAAGGCTAGATTTGAACTCAGATGACTTTTCCTGACTCCTGGCCTGGTACTGTACCACCTACTTTTCATTAAAGTCATACTTTTATTCCCCCCCAAAGTATTATCATTCTCTTGTTGCAAACAGTCATTGCCCTGAATATCCCCAAATCTCAAGAGCACTTAAAAAAATTCCAGTGTATCCCTTCCCTTTCAAAAGACCCATCCCCTATAACAAAGAAGAAGAGAAAAATAAAATAGGCCATCAAAACTAAACCAATATTATGAAAAAATCTAATGTCATAAGCAGTGCTTCCTATCCACAGTCCTTTACCTCTGCAAAGAAGCAGAAGTACAAGAGTAAACTTGCTTATGAGTGGCAATAAATGAAACCTTTTAGGGAAATACTTAAAGCAAATCTCAAAGGCCAATTGTGTTCAGGCATCAGTGATGAGGCTGCCTGACTAGAATAATAGCTGTACATAAAGAGGCTAGTCTGGTACATAGTAGGCAATTAACAAATACTTGCTGATTGATGGATTTTGTGGTAGTGTTTGTTTAAATATAAAATGATTTACCTATAAGCTTGGTTGGGCATAATGAATAAATATTGTTTCTAAATTCGCTAAACAATAGTGAGTGATTCTAATTTATTTGTTTTAACATCCCTAATAAGTTGTATCTTTTTCATTTGGGCTCCTAATTGCACCGTTGCTCCATCTTTCTGAATTTTGATTGTGGTATGCAGTGTACTAACTACCCCTTTTAACTTTGAGTCATTTGCAAATGATATAAGCATTCCCTCTGGGAATTGAAAAGTAGTACAGTGGAGAGAGAAAGCCAGACCTAAAGTTGGGAAGGCCTGAGTTCAAATATGGCCTCAAATACATACTAGCTATTTGACCTTGGGCAAGTCACTTAATCTTGTTTGTCTCAGTTTCCTTATCTGCAAAATGAAATGGAGAAGGAAATGGCAAATTACTTTTTCCTTAGAAAAATAAGTTTTGGACAACGAATTGGACTTAAAGAACTTTGCAAATACTAAAGCCCTTGATAAACAGTAACAAATGTCCCATTTATAACTTTGTCTGATTCTTAGTTGTTGATAAAGTACTGAACAAGATAAGGTAGAAAAGAAAACCTAAAGCTCATCACTAGAAATTTCCCTAGCCTATGATCAACACAGATCTTGGAGATTTAACCATTTAATTATTTTTGATATTTAACAATATCAAAAAGCCCATATTTTTCCATTTGTCCACAAAGATGTCATGAGAGACTGTCAAATACCTTGTTGAAAAGCAAGCATAGGAGATCTACAGCATTTCCTTGATCCACCAGTCATTGTCAGAAAAGGAAATGAGGAAATTTTGCTATTAATTTTTTACATTTTTTGTTGGGCAAAATGACAGAGTCTTACAGAGAAAAGATAAATGTCTATGCCATTAGAAAACATCCTCTGATTCTATGATATATGTTTGGTGTCAATTTAACTTTTTAAAAGCACATTATGGTAAGAATTACTCTGCAAATGCAAACTATTTTTAATAAAATACTAAATGTTCACAATTTACTATTGATTAGCACAGTATAAACACACTGATGAGAAGTAATAATTACATACATGACTAGATTGTAAACTACTGAGGGAAAGAATACTATCTTACTTTTCTTCTTCAGTATTATGCACCTAACAGGAGTTGAATGAATATTTATTGCTGAGTTAATTCATTAGAAGTCATCACATCTAAGCAAAAACAAAATATGAATTTACAGTCCTTAATGATATTTTAATTTAGGGATCTACCCATTCTCTTTAGTTCAAGAGCAACCCATTTTTCAACTTCTATTTTCAAAATCTCTTAACTCACGTTCTGGATCCAAAGTGATTTCTTTACCCTTGCCAACCTCCTGTTATTACTTTGAGATACAAATCAACCTTACTCTAAGCACAACCACTTAGCCCAAGGTTGTGGTTGAGGTGATACACAATGATAAGAAGTACTTAACACATTTCTCAACAAAACTAGAGATTTCATTATTTTATAGTGGCTATTGTACCTGTGCAAAACAGAGACTATTTATGTTGGTCGAGATGTCTGGCAAACTATCTTCATGGGGATTGGAAAGAGGTCTGAATGGTTTTGGAATCAGAAGAATCTTGGATTAGGATCAGTCTCTTTGAGCTGAGCCTCCTCGTTGATAAAATGGGAATACTAACACCTACAGCATTTACCTCATCTCAAAGTCTTTTGTGACGATCTAAATAAGTGAATGCATAAGTTAATGAATGGATGGATGGATGGATGGATGGATGGATGGATGGAAAAACATTATTAGATGCTTTTTATGTTCTAAGCACTATACAAAATGCTAGGAATGCAAATAGAAAAGTGGAGACAGTCCCATTTCTCAAAGAACTCACATTTTAATGATAGAAGACAACTAATATAAAAGGTTTCCTCTGCAAATCAGATGAAAAGATCCTTACAGCATAGCCGTAATGTAGATAATATTGCTGCTTCTACTTCTTAGGCAATCAGAGTTTAGTGATTGCCCAGAGTTACACAGCTAGTAAGTGTATAAGGCTGCATTTGAACTCAGATCTTCTTGACTCTAGGGCTAGTCTTCTGTCCATTCTACCACCTAGTTGCCCTAATGCTTCTTTAAAATAGCATCCACTGATAAAATCATATCTATGATGCTGTATATTTGACACTGCCAAGGGATTTCGTGGAGAGAACTTTCTTTTTGGAGTGCTCAGTAACTATGGCTGCTGAGGAATTGGACCCTCCTGAATCCATAGAAGTCCTTTTAGGTTATCAATCATCTCCATAAAGGTGGCTTCCTTGGGATGATGACAACAAAATCTGGGCTGGAAGAAGCCATGGGAGCATGGCCATTCCTGGGGCTCTTGGGCTCACCTAAAAGTAGTAACTGGTCAGTATTTGATTTTAGTGGTGGTGAGGAAGGTGGTCACCTTCTTCGCAAGGATTGCTTCCTTCTGTGATGACTATAAAGGTTGATGGGTGTCCTGAGAGATGCTGCTATTCCCAGAGCACTACAATTGAAGCATCTCAGTGTCTGGAGATGATAGCCATGGTATTGATGGTGCTTTCTAAAAATTCATAAGACGATGGAAGGACTTTTAGAGGTCATCTAGTTAAACACCTCATTTTGCAGATAAGGTAGTTGGGACCCAAAAAAAATTGAATTTCATGTTCAAGGTCACACAGGCTGTAAGTAGCAGAGTCAGGTTTTAAATCCAAGTCTTCTGGATTCAGGTGTAAAACCAATATACTTTTCATTACACCATATAACTTCTCACGTCAACTTATATAAAATATTTACATTACCCCCACCTTCTCAGGAAAGTTTGCTGCATAAAGAAAGACCAGCTTAGGTATGTATAAACAAAATCTGGTTTATCTTTTGGTCATGTAATTAGAGAATGACATTTTAAAATCTGGCTGTTTTGTATCTGCCTCTTTGTTCTTTCCCTCAGCAAATCTATCCAGATATGATCATTAAAACATCAGTGCTTGTAGGACTGAGTTTCAAATATGGAGATTAGAAAAAACCTTTGTCAGAAACATTTGTCACCACCTTCAATTCTTCTCCATGCCAGAAAATGGTCCAGTTGGCTTTGTATATCACATGCTAAGTTTTTACTCTACAAATCTGAACTTGTAGCCTTTTTCATCCATGACTCTGATTGACTTTCATGGAAATTACACATGTAGGATCAAACCTAAAAGAAAAAAAAAAGTCCTGTAAAATGTAAATCTAAAAAAAAAGGGCAATTTTCTTGTGCCATTTTCTATTTCCGTGTAAGTTACTGGGTGCCAATCATTCTTCCTTTTTAAAATTCAGATTTGTCAAGCAGCGTGTAAGCTTTCAATGTCGTACAAGAAAAGATAATGCCTCATGTGGAACAGTCACTCATGTTGGTCCTATGAAAATGCCTACCCAATGTGAATTTATCAGATTGCTAGTTTTATAGAAATATTAACTCTCATTAAATTATATACTATGGGGTCATTGAGGAATCTACTGAAAGATAATCAAAAGGTATTAAAGTTCTATATAGGGCATTCTTTATTGATACAGAATCACTAGTCATTTTTCAAGGTGTATTTTAACTGATTTAGCAAGGTGACTGCCCAAGAAATCACTATAAATGAAAGCAGCTATTAAATTGCATTTATGTGCTAACAAATATCATAACATGCTTGACATGTCCTGCAGGTCATTAACTAACTAGTGAGCTCCTTGCTGTTTATTTCTGGTATATGGAATGAAGAATCAAAAGAAACATTTTGAATATAGTGTACAGTGTGTATTCAAGGACAATAACCTGCTATTATTATCATTAAGAAGAAAGTAAATATTTTTGTGTTTTCCCTAAAAGGGTCCTGGCTCTGGATTCACATGGCCATTCTAGGGGTGGGTCTGGCCTTTAAAAATTGGAATGCATGCCTTTTTTTCATACTCCTTGGATTAATATTATACTGTCCCAAGTTATTTCAGGAAAACATCTTTTTTTTTTTCAATTAAGAATGTTTTATTGTCTTCAATTACACGTAAAGGTAATTTTCAACATTCAAGCCCAGAAACAGCCATCTCAGGATTATTGTTGGGTCACCCATACTCTAGTACAACAACAACAACAACAACAATAACAAAACAAAGCAGATTAGGAAGCTAGAAACTTGATGAAAGATCAAAGATAAATATATGTCTCCACGGACATGGTAGAGATCCAGTGAAGAATTTGGAGATTTCAGACAGAGTTGTTTCTCCTTCTAAGCCTGCTTAGTGGGCAGTTGCTCCTGGATGACTTGCCAAATCTCTTGCCAACACCATTTTGAAGTGCCCAATGGACCAAGACACCAACAGACTGACCAGGAGCCTCTGGTTCTCTGTGCCCTTTAACAAGGAACCAGAATACATGTATCTCTAGACTTGCCTTGAGCACCGGCTCAGCTCCCACATTCCTGGTACCCAGGCAAGAAAAAGGCAATATAAATGTAGTGAAGAAAGCTCTGGCTCTAGAATAAGAGGATTTGTATTCAGATCTTGGCTTTGCTGCTTACCATCTGTTAGACCTTGGGAGGGCAAGTCACACTGAGCTTCTCTCAACTTCCTCAATGGTAAAATGAAGAGTGCAGACTAAATGGCCTTTCCTGTTCTTTCTATTTTCTACTAAGTCCTACTTTTGTCCCAAATCTGGCTTACATAAGTCCCAAGCCTTGTCAACAGTCAATATCATCATTCAGGGACTACCTCTCCAGCTGTCTCTGTGTATATATGTATATTGTTATTTTCTTTTCAAAGATCTTTCATTATATAAGTTCCTATATTTGGGTACAGCCTATATTTAGACTAATATTTAAGGGATTTTTGATGGAGACCTATGATTTCATCAGTTGGAGGAACTCCAGAGCAAAGCTTACCTCTTCTTTTGGAGATCAAGTTATCTGTAATTTATTTGTTCAAGGCATTGAGTTGTCATCATGATCAAAATATTAACACATATCAGGGAAAATTCTTGAACCCTGACATATATGTCACCAGAAATGATCCCTGAATGGAGCCACTGGAAAGGATAAGAAGGTATACTTATCTCTGTTGAAAATGCTCCAACTAGAATAGTTAGTAGGTAAGGGGTGGTAGGGAGGAGGGTTCTTTGTATTACCCCTAAAGGAAATTGATTGCTGACACTAAAAAGTGAGGATCAAAATCTCTCATAGCCACTACCCCCCAAAAAAGAAACCCCAACCCAAACAATATCAGCTGAAGTAGTCTCTAGGCAACTCAGGGAAGAAGAAAAGGAGTGAATATTTAGCTATGAAATATTTGGAGATACTTTGATCCAAGTGATTTTTCCTCCAAAATAAACTTGGATTGAATTAAATAACAATCACAGGTGGTAGACTTGAAATTCTGAAATCATTCCAGGGAAGGAAAAATGTAAGAGTTTGGTAATTAGAATGACTACTATTCCCTTCCCCACCCCCATTCCCACCCCTGCCAAAAAAAATCAATATCTTTAAAATAAGAGAATCATTCTAAGATTTGCTGGAATTAAGCCATTTTACAAGAGCATCATTATGGTAAAAGTTCAGAATATGACTCTTTTCATCTGGTAACTGAAGATAACAGTACTTCCCCCCTCCCCCAATCTTACCAGTTCTTAGAGTCATACAAATTTAAGGCTAGAAAAGATTTTAGTTGAATTCCCTAGGCTTAAAGATGAGTAAATGAGGCTCACAGAAGCAACCTATTGTTCCTCTCCTAACTCTCCTCCCAGACTTTCTCTACCATGCCACAATGACTCCTCATGGAATTTTACTCTACTCCTGGATTTTGCACATTGGGATACCCTTCACTCCTGTGGACTCTTCCCTTCATTGGCTACCTCCTCTTAGAACCTCCATTTTAAGGAGGGAAAATGCCCAACTTAGCCATATTTTCATTCCTCTCTAGGCTCTACTCTTACCTCTCAGAGCTTTTTCTATCATGTCCCTAATATTCCTTGTACCCCCACTTGCAGTTTTCTTTTATATATTGTTTTTCCCCCATTAGAATGCAAGCTCTGAATTAAAGATATATCTCGACTTGACTTGAGCTACTCAAACTATCATCAATCTTCCTGCCAGCTAAGTCATTACCTATTTTTTGTTTTCTTCTATTTGAATAGCAGTCCTGGTTCCCATTTCTTTCCTGATCAATAGCTTAATTGGATATAGTGAAAAATAAAATGTACATTCATTTGTTTCCATAGCAGCCATCTCAGATTCATCTGTTCTCTGATATAGATGATCTTCATTTCAAGAGAACTTGTCTTCTTTTCAGCTACAACTATTTCAGTGTAGGTAGACACTATACTTTATTGAATTTTCAGCATAATTTGTTGTTTAGTCATGTCCAACTCTTTGTGACTCCATTTAAGGTTTTCTTGGCAAAGATAATGGATAATGCCATTTCCTTCTCCAGTTCATTTTATAGATGAGGAAACTGAGGCAAACAGTTTAAGTGCCTTGCTTAGGGTCACACAGCTAGTTAAATGTCTGAGGTCAGATTTGAACTCAAGAATATAATGAATCTTCCTGATTTCAGGCCCAGCACTCTATCTATTGTGATAACTAGCTACCTGCATAATTCTTATTTTATAGTATTTTTGCCTAATGCATAGATTTTCGAATCTAACATCTTGAAGTAACAGAGTAATTGTTAGTAAACTAGCTGAGTAACAGAGACACCATTATATAACCTCTTTGCAGATGATGCATATTACCAAGTGAACTTTTCATTCATTCATTCATTGAACTTGAAGTGTTCATCACCATGTCATGAACATTTCAAGTTCAATGAATCCAAAATGGAACTCATTATCTTTTCCCTTAAAATCCATCCCTCTTTCAATGATCATTGATTATTGATTCATGGTTCAATGATCATTGAAAGTTCTTAAGAGTTTGGAACCAGATTTTTTTCTTCCCTGTTTATTTATTCTAGCCTTTAAAAAAAAACTGGGACAATTAGTTCTTGTCTCATGTAGTTTTCATCTAGGACCTATTGAAAGATAGCTCTGAAAAATCAATTTTGGATAAAGCCCATTGGGATTCTTTTTTTTTCTTTTATTTTTTTTAAATTATTTTTTTTATTTTATTTGCATAACATATGTGTGGGTAATTCTTCAACAATAACCCCTACATAGCTTTCTGCTACAAATTTTTCCCCCCAACTCCCCACCCCTCCCCTAGATGGTAGGATATCCACTACATGTTAATTATGTTAAAATATTGGCAAATCGAATATATGTATACACATTTCCAAACTTATCATTGTTGTGCAAGAAAAATCTCATCCACACAAACGATATATCAGATAAAGGAAACACAATGCAAGGAAACATCAGTCAAGGAGCATGAGAATGTTATGTTGTGGTCCACATTTCACATCCCTCTCTCTGGGTGTATATGGCTTTCTTCAGTGAACAATTGGAGGTGGTCTGAAACACTTCATTGTTGAAGAGAGCCATGTCCATCAGAATTGATCGTCATATAGTACTGTTGTTGCCGTGTATAATGATCTCCTGGTTCTGCTCATTTCACTCAGCATCAGTTCATGCAAGTCTCTCCAAGCCTCTCTGAAATCATCCTGCTGGTCGTTTCTTACAGAACAATAATATTCCATAATATTCATATACCATAATTTATTCAGCCATTCTCCAATTGAAGGGCATCTATTCAATTTCCAGTTTCTAGCCACTACAAAAAGGGCTGCCACAAACATTCTTGCACATGTGGGGCCTTTTCCTTCCTTTATGATTTCTTTGAGATATAAGCCCAATAGAAATGCTGCTGGGTCAAAGGGTATGCACAGTTTGATAACTTTTTGAGCATAGCTCCAAATTGTTCTCCAGAATGGCTGTATCCGTTCACAGCTCCACCAACAATGCATCAGTGTCCCAGCCCTCCCACATCCCCTCCAACATTCATCATTAACTTTTCCTGTCATTTTAGCCAATCTGACAGGTGTGAAGTGGTACCTCAGGGTTGACTTGATTTGCATTTCTCTGATCAATAGTGATTTGGAGCACCTTTTCATATGACTATAAATAGTTTTAATTTCATCCTCTGAAAATTGTCTGTTCATATCCTTTGACCATTTATTGATTGGAGAATAAGCCCATTGGGATTCAAATAGAACTTGACTATGCCTTTAAACTCAAATCAATCTGGCTCTCATTGATTGACCAATACTAGCCCAAGCCTCGTTCATTGTTTGGGTTCTCAGAGTAAATGTAAACAGCAATTGTTTCTCGTCTGGCCAAAAACTCTAAGGGTCCTCCCCTCCTAGTTTGATTCTTTTGTGAAGGCAAAAGTAGGCCATCTTTTACCTCAATTCTTATCTAGCCTTTAACTACTGAAGTGATGTTGCCTCAGACAAATTGTGACCTAGGAAAGACCTAAAAAGGCCAAGGACTCCCATCTGGGGCCATTGTGTGTCATTCTGATCTATATCTTGCCACTGGACCCCAGTGACTGCAGGAGAAAGTAAAACTGATGATTTTGCACAGCTCTGCTTCACTTAAATCCAATTATTTGGATGTCAAAATATTGCCCTCCTGATGTCATTGGTCCTCATTTAGAACAAAAGACAAGCAATAGCAATAGCAACAATAACAACATTTGGATTGGATATGATAGGAAGTGGCTTGCCTAAGGAACACAGCTAGTTAAGCCTAAAACTTGGATCTCTTGACTCCTAGTCAAATATTCTTTTCATTAAGCCATGTTCCTCATGAACAATACGAAAAAAAATCATCAACAAATATTTATTGAACTAAGCGTCTCTCATGCATGTGTTAAGATCATGAAAGACTTCTTGATAGATTCAGACATACTATCTTCAGTGATTCTCTGAATAGTAATGTCAGGCAAGGAATATTAGACAGAGACACATGCCCACTAAAGATATTGTCCAGGGTTATCAAGTATGTCCAGTGAAAAGGCTACAGGGAAGAAGAATTCTTTATTGAATGGATGGGGTTCTTATCTGATCATATGATTACAGATTTAGAGCTAGAAGGGATTTCAGATGCTGGTTCATATAGCTTATAAGTGTCAAGTCACTCAGTCTACAAGCATTGATTAAATGCCTATTTTATTCTGGGCACCATGTTAAGGACTGGTGATACAAAGAAAGGTAAAGGATAATTCCTGTTCTCAAGAAGTTTGCAGTATATTGGAAGACAAAACATGCAGATAACTATGTATAAACAAGATATATGCAAAAAAATTGGAGATAATCAACAGAGGAAGACTTCTTACATAAGGTGAAATTTTATCCATTATATGTCATTGATTTTGTTGTTGATGATAATGACATTGTACTGATACTAGCACTTAGCATAATACCTGGCACTAGCAGAAGCTTAATAAATGCTTATTGACTTGACCATCAAACCCCAAAACGCTAAAGGGCTTCCTTAATGAGATCCACAACCACTCAAGAGGGACAAATATAGTAATATACCCAGAAAGTGCCAGTTAGATGAAGAATATATTTCACCCTCATTATGACATATAGTTATAGGGTCAGTCCACCAGAACACAGATACTCTGGACAGGTGTGGCAGAGGGACAACAATCTGGCTCCAAATGTGAATTATAAAGCAGACTGAATTGCACCTTGGAATGTCTCCAAGCTGCTCTCTCCCATAAAAGTTCAGCAATATTCTCTCAAAGAAGCCCAGCTGACAATCATGAAAATACTATAATGTCAGAAGAAGAAAAATTTCAGGTTTTCCAAAAGACATTAGAAAGAAGCTGGGGTGGGGGGCAGCTAGTTGGTACAGTGGATAGAGCACCAGCCCTGAAGTCAGGA
>JAJPUD010005139.1:131856-169539 GCA_023553655.1 Myrmecobius fasciatus | reverse complement strand
TGAGTGAAACGAGCAGAACCAGGAGATCATCATGCACAGCAACAACAGTATTACATGATGATCAATTCTGATGGACATGGCTCTCTGCAACAAAGAATTGTCTCAAACCAGTTCCAGTTGTTCACTGAAGAAAACCATATACACCCAGAGAGAGGGAAATGAAATATGGACTACAACATAACATTTTCATGATCTCTATTGACATTTGCTTGCATTGTGTTGCCTTTCTCTGATTCTTTTTTTTTTCTTGTAGATAGGATTTTTCTTGCATAACTTCTCAAGCATTTCAACATTATTAACATGTAGTGGACTTCCTGCCATCCAGGGGAGGGGAGGGGACTGGGGGTAAAATTTGTATTGGAAAGCTTTGTAAAGATCAAGGTTGGGGAACCACCCATACATATGTTATACAAATAAAAAGCTTAAAAAAAAACAATTAAAGTAAGGCAAATATACCATTTGGGAGATATTTCTCAAGGTAATGAGTTGTACATTTTCCATAATGAATTATTACTATCCATAACTTCCTGACTATAAACCTACATGAAACTTATTTAACTATCTCAAGAAATACCAAATGAGTTTAAAATTAGTTACAGGTATAGTAAAAGGAGAAGTCAAAAAGTAAAAGGAAATGGCACTAGGCCAATGTATGAGCAATGTGAACTACAAGACTATAGACAGGATTTGAAAGAACCAATTACTTTCAGAATCTTTCCTACCTTTAAACAAGCCATTTAGCATTCTAAATGGGCAATTCCTATTGATTTATAATATCTCTAAAAGTGGTTCCATAACTGCCTCCCTATTTTGTAATATTCAATCAGAAAAGTCTTCTTTACATTTTTAATTGAGACCCACCTTCAAATTAAGGCGATTCTATCTTGTTTTCTTATCTGTAGTCAAGGTAAAGGCTTTATCTGGCTCACTCATCACATTCTATCCTGGAGTCAAAAACCTGTTTAATATGATATCACTAGCATCTAGCCTAGAGCTTTTCTGGCAGTTGACCCTCAATAAATGTGTGTTGGATTGAACTGAAATTGACTGATCACTTTAAATAAATAACATTTAGGATATAAGGAACAACAATGGAAATAAAAATAGTCATTGAACATTCAATGCAAAGTAATAGTTTTAATTAAGGCTCTGAAAAAGAAAGTTTATATGGTATCTTTTTCATTTTCTCTTTTCAATCGGAACAATACTGTATTGTATCTCTTAATATCTGATATATTTTTCACAAATATTACTATGTAAGGCCATATAATACTGTACATATACTCCCACTGATAGTTAAGCTTATATAATGGCAATATACATGTTAAGGTTTTATTTTAAAGGTGTCATCATTGTCTTTGAGTCATAGAATGCATTGTGACAAACCAATAAATGTTTTGTAAGCATTTAAAAATGAAGTGGTAATCATAAAAACCAGCATGGATTAACTATGAATAAAAAATCTTAAAATAATTTTCTTTCCTTTTTGCCCCTTCTTTTCTTCCTGAGTTAGTGGATCAAAACAATGTCATGTACACTTATAAAGTACATAGCCTTTAGCATCAAAGTCAAACATGATAAACTTATGGACAAAATGAATAAATATGGATTATATGAATAGATTTGAGTAACTCCATAACTAGCAGAATTACTATTCCCTATTCCACAAAAGAAAGGGAGAATGAAGGAAAGGGAAAGGGAAAGAGAAAGTTAAACAATGGATTGATAGCAATTTGTTAGCAAGTTCTATTTGTATCCTGTAGGGATTTGTCTTTGGCTCTTTCCTGTTCAATATGTCTATCAGCAACTTGGAACACAGAGAAGGCACTCAAGCAATTTGTGGGCAATGCAATGAAAACCCCAGAGAAATAGATAATATGCAGCATAACAGAACAACATGTAAAAAAATTGCAAAATTATACAAAAACATACTTAAAAATAAAAGAAATATTTTAAAGGCCATTTTTTTAATGGAGAAGTAGTCAAAGAATATGAATAGGCAGTTTTCATATGAAGAAATACAAACTAGAAAATTTGAATATCAAGTTGTCTAATTAAAAACAATAAAAATAAAATACATGAAATCTAGAAAACAACCATTTATCAGAAATACTTGCTATTCTTAAATAACCATTAGTGTCATATAAGAAAGTGAAATCCAAAAGGTTGAAGTTTCACAGAAGTCAAAACAAAAACAAAGTAAATATTCCCCATCTAGTCATCATTCTCTTTAAGGAAAATAAATTAGAAGAAAGAAATAGGATGTGGAATAATTCTAATAATCTACTAAGTCAAAGGAATTCCAATACAACAAAAGTTCAAATTGGTTGAAAAATGAAACTAAAAGATCATATATAATTAGAATTATAAATCAGAAGCTATTTCAAGAAAAAAATCATTGAAAGTCCAGTTTCTTTCCAAAAATTAGGTTTGGATAACATCCATATCTGATTAAAATACTTATAGTGATATAAAAATAAGCAAAAGTACAAGCAAAATAACTTTACCAGTTTTTTCTCTAATAGAAGGCATCACATATTTATTAACAAAAGGAGGGGATATTAATGATCTCCATAAAATACAAGTCAATTTTAGTTTTAGATATAAACTTCTATAATTTAAAAAACTTTCTCTCTGTATCTGTAAATGTGTACATATATGTATATATGTGTGTGTGTGTGTATGTGTATCAACTAATGAACAGAATGGTTATGTAAAAAAATCTCTGGGATTTCAATGCCAAAATAGTGAATATTTGAACAAGCTACCCCAAAGCATCAAAACATTGCACTATCTTTATTGATTATTGTTATATGCTCTAGATTCACATTTTAATTACATAATTATTTGTATACAACTATAAAAAATCATTCTTTTACCTATTTTTGGTAGAATATTTAATTTAAAAATTGATCACAGGATAGTGACTTATTTAAAGTTTTTCTATTTAAATCCCCTCTAAAATGACTCAGTCTTGAGCTATACATCACAAATTCATTATTTTTCATAAATAGAAAACAAATCTCCATGCTACCAGTTTCAAAATATCCATAAGAACTCAATAAATTTTACTGGAACCAAAACATTATCACAGACAAATTATTTAAACCACAATCACCTGGATATAATTCTGATCCTTAAAAAAAGAATTTTTAATAGATGCCACTGTACCATATAGTCTCCCAATGATGTAGAATATACTACTATATGTCTATTTAAATACCATCTAAAATTACTTAGCAAAGGAAATCAAAATTATATGAGAATGAGAGTAAGAATATGCTATGTCTATTATGCTGTATCTTGCTGAAGTTGTCATAAGTATGTCATAATATGGTACAGTATTGGACTTGGTGCAAATGCTAACTGTGACCCATGATAAAACATTGAATTTCTCTGATTTTTAGATCCCTTATATGCAAACGTGTGAGAGTAATACCACCTGTCCTTTTCACTAAACCAAATCCAGTACCAACCACACCATGCTTCTTGCTCTATCTTGTGCAGTTTAAGCCATAAATGGAGAATTGTATAATTTTTTTGATGCTAAAGGATTCACAACATTCAGAATTAATCACATATCATGTAGACCCACTCCTTCATTTTATAAATAAGGAAACTGAGACTGAAAGAAGACAAAATACTTATCTAGGTCACACAATGGTAAGTAGATGATATTAATTTACATTTTCTGATCAAAACTTAAACTTGCTGATTTCACATAATACTTTCTTTATAGGATACCAAACTGGTATCCTCATATTTTAAAGAGAAGCATTGGTAAAAGAATCTACTCGAGCAATATTGAGCTATAGATAGAAAAAGTCGATGAGTTTTTGGCCAAGGATGTCAATGTACAGGTAGCATTCCTCCTGGGCATATGAAAGGATTTTTTTTTCATTAGAGACCAAAGATAGCTTTCTTCCTGCATTGAGGTCTTCTGTTAATTTATACCAAAGAGCATGATCTTGCTTCTTTTCCTAGCCCCAGGTCATTATTTAAACAGTCCTGTCATTATAGCACCCTTCTCCTGGATCCCACCTCTCCTACTGATCTATTGAATGCATGGACTGGGCTCTTGGATTATGAGTTATTCTTTCTTCCAATGTGACATTCACTCTGTCTTCTGGGCACCAGCCATCTATAAGATTTTCCTTTGTATTGCTATCCTCTCCCTCAACTGTTTTTGCCCCAGTTGATAGAACTCCTAGCTATATGTCTGGTCATTACAATTAATATCAGGGTAATACAAGATCTGGAAACTATGTCACACAAAGAACAATTTAAGTAACTGGGAACATTTACCCTGAAAAGAGAAAATTTTTGAAAGAATGACAGAATTATTTTCTTTAAGTATTTGAAGGCTGATGGGGCCCACCTATGGGGGAATGGGATGAGGGTGTGGGAATAGACTTACTCTGAGCAGCTCCAGAATTAAAAAAAGAATTAGGATCAGTGGGAAGATTCAGCATTTTTAGTTTAATATTAAAGAAATTTTAAAAATTAAAGTACCTCCAAACTAGAATGTGGGAAGTAACCTTCCCATCACTGGAAGTTTTCAAAAAATTTCTATCCAGAATGCTATAAAGATTATTCCTACATTGGTCAGTAAGATAAATTCCATGAAGTTTAAATTAATTCTAAAGTCATAATTCTATAAAATATATTCTCAACAATTTGTTTCTTTTTAATATAGATTTTCCTCCCTTACAGCCCAAGATTTAATATAGCAATAGATGATCCTTGGAAAAAGAACAAAAAGAATATCCATAAAATAATTATTTCTCTATGGAAATATGGAACATATGAATATATATCATCATAGCAATATAATCAAAGAACCAAATAAAAAGGTAAAGAAGGTTAAAATGTAAATGTTAGTTTCAAATGGTATACTTTTTTCTTGTGCTATAAATAACATCTAAATACATTTTAATTGCATGAACACATTTTAATATAGTAATTGCTGTGACGTTGTATATGTTCTAATAATCATGACTTCCTGACAATGAGCTACTTCTCCCAAAGCTTGTATATTACAAATTTAATGAATTAGTTTTATTCATGGAAATATTGATCTACTATTTATTTATTCCATAATTAGGATAACTTAATGGAAGATGAAGAGATTGTTAAATTAACAGGGAACAACTTAATGAACACTTTAAATTTCCTAACGACTTGGGGTTTTATGATAAATCTAATTACACATGAACACAGAAAAGGTATGTGTCAGCAAAACAACCATTATAAAATGAATACGGAAACTCTAAATTTCTTTTCATTTGTTATTACCTAATGAGGCTCATGCCTGTGCTTAAAAGGTGAAGGAATTAGGATTTTTTGTGAGTTCACTTTTTAAAAAGATAAGCCTTAGATGAGTAAGAGAAGTGAAATAGTAAAGATATTCAGTATCATTTAATCAAGTTGAAACAGATTTTTTTTTCTTTCTAGATTTTTGGTTATCTTTTCCACAATGTTCTTTCCTTCATTTTGAACAAAAGTTTTGATTAGTTTCTGCTTGCTATTATGTGTTGACAGAAGTAAAAGGCCAGCAGAAGTTGGTGAGAATGAATTACTATTCTAAGCTGTATGTGGCACAGAACAATTCACCATGATTTTTCCTTTTTCTCAGTTGAAAGAAATGATTTTCCAACAAAAACTGAATCTAGAGTTTCATTTTTGAAAGCTCCCCCTAACTTCACTGTGTCTATTTGCCCCTTTCACAGAACAAGATAAATGAAGGACTTATTCACTAGCAAGTACAAAAATAGTTCAATATTTTAGGAATCACTGGCTCACCAAAATGTGGCAAGAAGGAATGTTAGCAACCTTTAGTACTAACCCCTCATTTTATTGATGTAGAAAATGTCTATTTAGGTTATATCTACATGATATAAATTCAATCATTTATAATTCTTAATGCAATACAATTTTTAGGGAGGAAATATAGCCATATTGATCCTTTCACTGGAAGTCTTATATAAACCATCTGTGCAGATGTCCTATCTTGATTATAAATGTAGATTATATTTATTAATAAGCATGCCCCAAGCATTACATCAATTGAAACTCAAGCAACATTGTGGAGAAGATAACCTAAAGCAAATTTCTGAGGTTAGTTCAACTGCTATTAAAATTCACAATTTTTTAAATTAAGAAACTGAAGCCCTGGGAGGTTAACGTCTTGTGAGGGTTTACAATTTTTATGCCAAATTTAAACTCAAGTCTTTTTTTGACTCTAGTCCCAGGAGTGAATATCTCATACCATGCTGCCTTTCAAAGTAAATCTATAGTCTAGATAAATAGCCAACCATTCCAACACATTCATGATTTGTTCCATTAATGATTTAGGTCTCGATTTCCTCCTTTGAAAAATTATACAGTTTGCAAGATGGTATCCTAAGATTCCTTCTAGCTCTAAATGCTATGGTTCTTCTATAACAATCTAACATCTAAGAACAGAGACAATAAGGCATATTTTAAATGAACAGCAGCTTAATTGATAGCTAACAACAAAAAGTTGTATTCTAATGGACAGTACTATGTTGTAGCTTATTCCTACTGCATCCAAGGATACCTCTAATGTGATTTTGGTTACAAGAAGTCATGCTTAGAGGTGTTCCTACATTCAGTATTTAGTCCAGAATTTGGGACAACCACTGAGAAGACAACTTGATTCCAGGGATTTTGTTACGTTTTGTTTTGTTTTTTCCTTGATTTTTACACCATTCATACCAATTTACAGATTGATATAAAAATAATTATTCCAAATCTAAAATTTCTCACAATTCCTAAAGATTTTAATCTTAATATATTCTTCTCTACTTCAAGAAAAACATCCTCAAGGCAGCTGATTTAGCAATGGTATAAATTCACTACCATCCACTGCCCTGAGAGGTCCATGGAGTCTCTAAAACAGAGGTGTCGGTGCAAGCAGAAAACATTCCTGAGTACTTGAAACCAGTTTAAAATATAATTGGGAAATATTTAACATAATAAAATTAAATACATTACATCACACATAACATTACATTTTAAAACTAAGTCAAGGGGCCGCTAGGTGGCGCAGTGGTTAGAGCACCAGCCCTGAAGTCAGGAGAAGCTGAGTTCAAATCTGGTCTCAGATACTTCCTAGCTGTGTGACCCTGGGCAAGTCACTTAACCCCAAATGCCTCACCAAAAAAAAAAAAAAAAAAAAAACCAGTCAATATGTGGTCACAGAGATCTTTAAATATGGATTAGTGGCTCTGTTCCTCTTTGAATTTAAAACTATTGCTCTAGTCTAAAGCAGCTTTAAGGTTCAAAAATCTTTATATAACTGTTTCCTTAAAACTAAGCTTGAATACCTTAGAAATTGTATTTATCACAGATCTAATCTAGAAAGTAAAGGATTAGAAAAGGAGGTATACTGATGAGTGAAGTATAATTGATGAACATAATCCTCCACTAGTACTCACACAATGACAAGAAATTATGAGAAAGCTGTATGTGTGGGCATACATATGTGTATATAGTTTTACTCATCTGTGCATAATACCTGTGTAATTTTTATTACACTGATGTATGTTTATATGTGATGCATGTGCATTATATGCATGCATATATGTAGCACTACATACACGTTTAGCATACACTATATCACCATGCAAAAAATCAAAATTTCTCTAAACCTGTATCCTTGACTGTAAAAAAAATACATAGATCTAATCTGGGTGGAAATAGCTGAAGTGTGTGTGTGTGTGTGTGTGTGTGTGTGTGTGTGTGTGTGTGTTTGATAAGGAAGCATGGAAGCATAGACATACAGAGCACAACTTCCCTAATAATTTAACTTAATTTGTATTTTCTGGAAATTTCTAAATACCATTTATCCTATTTTGGCTCCTACATTGCCATAGATAATTGTGATTTAATTGTATTAAGTTTATAAATACCAGTACCTTAATTGTAACCATTTGACTCCTCCAAAATAGTCCTTTAACTATAATATTCAATCACAAAAAAACACATCTGTCCTATTGCTGAAAGTGCTAGCTGTCTATTCCAGTTGTATAACAAAAACAAGACTTTGTTGTTATAAATTACTCTGCTAATTATAGTGTGAGCAAGAAAATATATACTGACAATAAATGTGGTAGTTTTGTACTTAGTAAAGACAGACCATTGGCTTAAGTACAAAAAATTCATTCAAATCCCAGGTACATACATATGGACTTTCTGCCATAACTTCTTACACTTAGAATTTCTCTTCCTTCCCTTTTCCCCTATCTCTATGCAACTGAAGACACCCCCTCATTCCTAATGGGCAGTATGGTGTAGAACTGACATACACCCAAAAAGGGTAAACATTTTCCTTTTAGAAGAAATGTCAGAGAAATAGTGAATGACAAAGCTGAAATCTGAAACCAAGTTCTGACTCCAAATCCAGTGATTTTTCCCTCTCTGCCATTGTTGTTTCTGTTGTTCATCTTTCATTCTCAAAATAGGATAATGATATCATAAGGATGATATCTTGACATGTAAGCAGATTGGGTTTTGGTGAGGCAGAACTGTGCAAAATTGATAGGAAAGGGCTGGATTTATAAGGAATGGTTATTGAAACAGAGAGAAGTAAGAGAAAGATGACTAAGTAATCACTAATAATAACATGTTTACAAGGCTATTTAAAGTTTACAGAGTGCTATAATATATTATCTCATTTAATTCCCACAACTCTGTAAAATAGATATTATTGGCTTCATTTCAGAGATGAAAAAACTGAAGTTCATAGACAACTTGAGTGACTCACTCTTATTCATACAATTACTAAATTCTGAAGAACAAATTTGAACTCAGGTCTTTCCTATTTTCAGATTCCTCTATTAACATCTTGACACTGAAATGTGATGGTAATGATAATAAGAGGTAGAAAGATTGAAGAAGGTATAAAGAGCATTGGTGGAATAGATTTTATTTTCCTCTCTCCTGCAGTTTTACTTCAGGGCAGAAAAAGGGTAAAGTGAGGGAAAAGAGGGTATTCATTGCAATAGGGACTCAATGGTACAGGAGAGGTTTTTCTTCCCCTCTATTTTCTCTCATTGCCTCACTTTCTCTTTATCATGACTTTTCCCTTTGACAAAGAGATTGCCACTGAGATGGAATTTAGGAAAACAGAAACTTTTGTAGAAGCAGAAATAAAGAGGAAAAAAATCCAGTAGTAATTGGATGTGCAGAGATTAACTACACTCTTCAAACCTTATTCTTTTCTTTCCTTTTAATTTATACTAAGGAATAATTGTGAGAAGAGTACATATTAGGTGGTGATTAATAAATACTTTATATCTCTAAAAGGGATAACTGGGGTGGGGGGAACAATCTTGAGGAAAAGTTATTAAAGAATGGGGTTCCTTTATGTGAAAAGCTGGGATGAGGAAATTGTTACTTCCTTATGTTCTCTCAGTATTTTCTCTGTGCTCAGCATGAAAACTCTCAGAGCTACATTCAACCTAATTTCATTCCTTACAGGTGGATTCAATTATAAATTCATAGATTCAGAAAATTTAAATCTTAAAATGAATTTAGAAGTCACTTAGACCCTCTCACTTACAAGAAATTGAAACCCAGGAAAGTTGAAAAATTTGCCCAAGATCACAAAGGAAATAGGCGGATGATATACAATTTGAACCCAGTTCCACTGATTCCAAGTCATCATTCTTTTCATCACTGTGGCTCCCATAAAGCCTCCTGAACCTGAACTAAATTTATTCTGTAGCATCATCATTGTCTATTCAGGAGATTGTAATTTCATGAAAGATTATTCTAGTATGATCTTCACTTAACAAGAACTCAGGAATACCCGAATTCTCTTAAAATCCTATACCCCACCATCCCTTTATGCTTCTTTCCAAGTTCATGCCTCCTGAAACTAGTCCTATGTAATCTGGAAGCATTGTTCTTTCTCCCAATAACTATTAATTGTCACTCCATTAAAGCAACTTGAGACTGTCCATATTAAGAAGGCTACCATCTATGGTTTAAACATAAAGTAATCCTAGGACTTATTTTCCATTAGGTAAAGAAGAAGGTATAGAAGAAATTTTTTCCTTTCTTTTACTGTGGGTACATTTGAGGAAGATGTGCTATTGACATTTCAAGTTAGAACCCAAAAGATTTTTGCCATAGAAATCTTGTTATACCATGTTAGGACATATTAGAAACCAGTTACACTAGTAACTAAGAAACCTCAGTTCCAAATGCAACATATTTTAATGAATCAAGTTTCATTCCAAGTAAGTGACTTAACAAATAATACAAATTTGGGGAATACAATAGGCTAATAAGTTAGGATCTCCTTATATACGTGGTTATAAATATAAAACCATAGAAGAATTATCAAATTAAAAATTAATTAGTTCAATTTAGTTACCTTGATTATAATTCTCAAAAGCCAATTTCTCAAAAAAATTTCTGTTTATAATTTATTCAGGGTAGAATCAGCTCTTCAAGTCCCACTGTTCTCTCAGTTTTCATAGATCAGAGATCTTAATTTAAATAAAAGGGTTAATGTGTAGAAATTGCATGTATCTCTTTAAAATGAAAATCAGAATTACACAACTTGTCCACTATGAACTTAACCATATATTCATTGTTGCAGGCTCTGCAGAAATTCTAGGTATCTCAATTCTGTGAGTTAATATATTATTGAAAAGTGTGGCCTTGGTTAAAGAAGGGGGAAAAGAATATTCTAACATCCATTAGAGTTTATGTTATTGCTTGGAACATTTATTACATAATTCTAAATGTAACTATTTTGAATTATTTACGTCATGAGAGGTTTTATTTTGGTAAATTGTGAACACTGATAATTATTTTTCTTATTACTAGAGCTCTGGAGAACAACCTATACTGGATTTTGTTCAAATAAAACTATGTTTGGATGGATCTGATCACTGGATCTCTCCATTCATATAGCTAACATTGGACATCAGTAATCACATAAACCAGGAGTTCTTAAATATTTTTGCATCATAAATCTCTTTGACAATCTGAGGAATCCCACTGTTCTTTCATTGAAGTTTTTTTTCAAAGGTATATGAATAAAATATATTAAAAAGGAAACAAATTATGCTGGAATATAATTTTTTTAAAAAAAATATTGGAAATGAAAAGAAGTTCATAGAACTTAGGTTATTCGTCTCTGGTGTTCCTTTAACTTTTCTGATTTTTTTCAATTCCTCACCTTCCTTAAATACCTTGAATTTATTCTGTAACTCCATTTAGTCATTTATAGGATGGTAAGAAACTAGATCTTGCCCTTATCTACAAGCATTACACTTTCATAATTAAAAATTCTGACTTTCCCCTATATGACCACAACCTCCTATTCTACCTCTGCATATGGCAAACTCTTCCTAAACCTATTCTTCACCTCACTAAGTCCTCAAAACCTCCACACCTCAATAGCACCTGAAGCTATTGCTCTGAATTCCTTTTTTTCCTTTCCAATTCCAATCTAATAATTAGTCATTTTATGCATCCTCTGCCTCTTCTCCTTTTATTTGGGAATATAGCTGGAGGAAATTTTATAATCATACCAAATGGATACAATCCATATTAATATTATGTAACTCAACCAAGACCTCACTGAACATAAATAATCCTTTTATTCCATTTTCATTGATCTTAAATCTCATTTACTTTCAAAAATGTTAAACTTTCTCTTCCCTTCAACCTTCCACATCCCTCTCTCTTTGAGCTGAGAACCTTCTTGAAAAAAATTGAGGCTATCCTCCATTGCAATGTGAGCGTTTCAATGCTCTCATGTATTAGAGATTGTCTTTTTTTATCCCTAGTGCTTTAGCATGGTGCCTACAATACAATTATAATAAATAATTAATAAATCTTTTTAGATTGACCATTTGAAGTGAGCTTCTACCATGCCCTTCATCTGAAAACCCTTTAACAGTTCACTCTCATCCCTTTTCCTCCTCATCTCATACAATTAGGTGGACCTTTTCTTTGCCAAAATCAATTCACATTCAAATTCATTTGATCTCACATTTTCCTATGTATTTCCATAGAATGCAGTAGTTCTCCAATTGTGTGTGTGTGTGTCATGTACCCATATGATAGTCTTGCAAACTCTATGGACTCATAAGAATGTTTTAAATGCTTAAAATAAAGTACTTAAGATTATGAAGGAAACAAACTATGCTGAAATACACATCAAAGAAATTTTAGCAAGTTCACAGGAAGAGTGGGGATGGGAATGTGTCCTTGGACCAAAATGGCATTATTATATTAAAGTAGAGTTACAATGTGTCCAACTGTGGCCAATATGAGCGCAGAGTGCTCTGCCACAGGTTAGATACAGTGCATATGGGATAGCTTCGCTAATTTTGTGTATCTTGTATTTCTTCTGAGCTATTTCAATTCTGCTTTGGTCATAGAACACAACACCTTTTCTGATGAGGTCCTGTGCCCATGTCTCCCAATCAATTCTAAATTTCTTAAGCATGTCCTTGTATTGCTCTTTCTAACCACCTTGTGAGCACTTGCACTGTGTGAGTTCTCCATAAAATAATTTGGTAAGCTTACATTTGGCATTCAAACAATCTGGCCAGGCCAGCAGAGATGTGCTCACTGCAGTAGGGTTGGAATGCTTGGAAATTTAGTTCAAGAAAAGACTTCATTGTCTGGTATCTCATCCTGTCAGGTGATCTTTAGAATTTTCCTAAGACTATCCATATGTAGAACCATCAGTTACAGTCAATGGTGAAGTTTTGCATGCTGTGGATAAGTTTCTTATCTTGGCTATACTTTCCAGGAATGTCCACATTGATATGAGATTGACACCTGCATTGCCAGAGTTAG
This sequence comes from Myrmecobius fasciatus, assembly GCA_023553655.1. Classification (NCBI taxonomy): domain Eukaryota; kingdom Metazoa; phylum Chordata; class Mammalia; order Dasyuromorphia; family Myrmecobiidae; genus Myrmecobius; species Myrmecobius fasciatus. The sequence goes on along the minus strand of JAJPUD010005139.1, from coordinate 156,687 downwards.
CTCAGTGTTTGGGAGCCTTCAAAGGAAAGTGTGGGGTAGGGGAGGTGAGGGGGAGGAAGAGGAGATGGCGTGGAGTGTTAGTCTGACTAGTAAAATAAACATCTACAAAGTCATTGTGCTGACGTCATTGCTGTATGCTGTGAAACCTGAATAGTATAACAGCACCATGCCAGGAAAGTGAATCGTTCTCATTTGAGTGGATATACTGGCTAAGATTTGAATTCAACTCTTCCTGACTTCAAGTTCAGTGTTTTACCTACTAAACTGTATTTTTAGAATTAGCAACTGAACAGCATGTAACGTTGGAATTTAAATTAGCAAAACTAAGTTTGAATCCTGCCTCAGATACTTGCTGGCTCCGTAATCTCTGTTTCTGTTTACATATCCATACCATATGGACAATAATAGCATCTACTTCACAGGGTTGTTGTGAGCAACAAATAGCATGGCATAGATAAAATGCTCCGCAATTTTTTTTAATTTTAATATTTTTTGCAGAGGCAATTGGGGTTAAATGACTTGCCCAGGGTCTCACAGCTAGAAAGTGTTAAGTGTCTGAAGCTAGATTTGACCTCAGGTCCTCCTGACTTCAGGGCTGGTGCTCTATCCACTGCATTGCCTAGCCACCCCAATGCTTTGCAAAATTTATGGTGATATATAAATGGTTTTAATACTATTGTTGATATTGTTATTTTTATTGCTACCCTGCTGATTAGAATAATAATTCTGAAAAAAAATAAATGGATTGTGTCTTTCTTGGGGAAAAAACAATAACAAAAAACCCACAGTTTGGGGTAGTTTAACATTAAAACTCTTCCTCACCTCACATAGTCCATTGCCATATTTTGCCATTTCTTCCCTCATAACACATTTTACAACTAGCTCCTTTTTTCTACTTACACTGTTGCCACCTTATTTAAGGCCCTTATAACTTCTTACCTAGATTATTTTAATAGCCTACTAATTGATGTTCCTGTATCAAATCCTTCCCCTCTTCTATGCACTGCATCCGAAAGGAAAATTTCCTTAAATGCATTTGATCAGATGACTTTCCTATTTAGCCAACAAGTTCAAGCCTTGCCTTCTTTATTGAGATTTTCCTTATTCCCCAAATATTAGTGCCCTGGATCCCTAGGAATCTTGTGTTAACTAATATGTATGTATTTATTCACCTTATTTATTTCTTCTTCTCTATCTCTTTAGAATATAAATCCCCTACAAGTAAACATCATTTCATTCATTGTACTTGTATCCCCACTTCTTAGCACAAACCTAAGAATACATCAGAAGTTTAATACATGGTAACTGATTGATGATTATGGCCACTGTCCAAAAATGTCCGTAAAACTGCCAAACATGATCTGCCCAATACACTACAGCCTTTTGTATTTAAAAACAAAGCACTGCCCCTCCCCCCAAAAAAGTTAACAGAAATAATTGCAACACTTAATCCACTATCTCTCATCCTTCTTACAAAATTAGCATATCACCTTTTCTGTTTATATATGCCCTAGAAGCCTTTAATGCTTTCCTATATGTGCAAATCATCTTTTATAATATGCTGAAGCCTACTCATATCCAGCATGCATTTTTTCATTTTCCTTTGGATCACCTGCAAATGCAAATCTCTGTTTATGACATTTCACAATCTAAAATATCAGTTTGAGATGATTGCCAATATTGGGAAATTTCCAAAATGTGATCGTCGCATCTTCTACCATATGTAGCACCTCACTATAATATGTGTGTATAATGTATTATTGTATTTTATATGTATGTATATGAACATATGTACATATATATATACTTTCATGTTCACTCAGTGGATTAAGAATCTAATTGTATTTAGAATCTAAGCAATAATATGTGTGATAATATTGTGACATAACAATTAATAAATTAGCAATATTCTATGTTCACCTTTTTGTTTAGGCTGATTTCATTTAAAAGACTCTGATTATCCCACTTTTTTGCTTAGTGCTGAGGCTATCACTGCCAATCTTATGTGACTGTCATGCCCCATTTCAGGGAACCATCTTCTCAAAGGGATGTATTATCCCTGATATAAAGACTTTCTTGACAACTACACATGAACTATCCTGTACCATAGGCAAGATCAGTGGTGAAAGTGGCCCATGTTGACCAAAACTCCAACCTCTACTGTATATTCATTTCTTCATGCTTTACTCTTCATGCAAAGCAACTTCTTCATGGTCCTTCCACTGTGTCTCATGGAACTTTTCTCTAATTTTTTCAACAAATTTCCCTTGAGGATGTGGGAAAACTGAGACAAAAATTCATTGTTGGTGGAGTCGTGAGCTATTCAACCATTCTGGAGAGCAATTTGGAATTAAGTTCAAAGGGCTATCAAAAAGTGCATACCCTTTGATCCAGCAGTGTTTCTACTGGGCTTATATCTCAAAGAGATAATAAAGGAGAGAAAGGGTCCCACATGTGCAAAAATGGTTGTGGCAGCCCTTTTTGTAGTGGCAAGACACTGGAAACTGAGTGGATGCTCATTAATTGGAGAATAGCTGAATAAGTTATGGTATATGAATGTTATGAAATATTATTTTCTATAAGAAATGATCAGCAGCATAATTTCAGAGAAGCCTGGAAGATTTACATAAACTAATGCTAAGTGAAATAAGCAGAACTAGGAGATCATTGTACACAGCAACAAGATTACACAAAGATCAATTCTGATTGATGTGTCTTTTCAATAATGAGATGACTGAGGCTAGTTACAATGATTTTGTGATGAAGAGAGCCATCCACACCCAGAGAAAGGACTGTGGGAACTGAGTATGGATCACAATATGGCATTTTCACTCTTTTTGTTGTTTTCTTGCATTTTGTTTTCTTTCTAATTTTTTTTCCTTTTTGATCTGTTTTTCTTGTGCAGCATAATAATTATATAAATGTGTATACATATATTGGATTTAACATATATTTTAACATGTTTAATATATATTGAATTCCTTGTCATCTAAGAGAAAAGGTAGGAGGAAGGGAGGGGAAAATTTGGAATGTAAGATTTTACAAGGATCAATGTTGAAAAATTGTCCATGCATATTTTGTAAATAAAAAGCGTAAGAAAAAAATTCCCTTCATTTCACATTCTTTCCATCTTCTGGTAATCAGTGAAACCTAACTTTCTCCTAAAGATTCCCGTTTCTCTTTCCCTTGTGACTCATGACACACAGGGCCAGGAAGAAGAATTGCTCTATTCTTTGCTCTGCAATGCTGATTTCCAACTTTTTCCTCTGTCACCCTATCACTTGGTATTTCTCACCTCCTTAAAAGTCCATTCTATCCAGAACATTGTTGTCATCTATGTATCTTCAGGCCACTCTCCCAGGAGATGAGTATATCTTGAATGGGTTCTCAATGGCTTGCAGTAGGTAGGGGAAGGATGTACAAACCTATGACTGAATAAGTCTAAGGAATACTCACTCTACCAAATCATCTATATCTTATGGAATTAGAGAACTGCTTGCAAGCACAGAGAGATTAAGTGACTTGCTGATGGTCACACAGTGAATACCTATCAGAAACAGGACTTGAACATGGATTGTTCTGACTAGAAGGATGATCGTCTATCTGTGGGTGGTACAAGCATGTTTTTAGAAAGTTTAATATGGTCCCTGCAAATAATGCACATAAGTAAAAACTCCTTGTGAACTTCATTAATTTTTAAGAGTGTAAATTGGTCCTGATATCAGAAAGCTAGAGAACCACTTGTATAGGCTCATAAATTATTCTTTAGGAAAAAAAATTGAGCTGAATTCAGTAAATTGCTTTACATTTAACATAGTATTTACATGAGAAAGTGCATATAGGGTATACTACCCACATTCAGCTTTTTAAAAAGCTTAGCTATTAAGATTACCTGAAATATATCTAGAATAGAGAAATAAAATAGCTGGACAACTTTTCCTAAGAAAGTAACAATAATAAAATATGGTTAGAAGAGCAAGTTTTGTAGATAATTATATTTATTTCATAAGTAAGAATAAACTTTTAGTATGCATTGTTTGAACATACAATTTTTCCTCAAATCTCCTATCAGACACATCTGGATTCAGTGACACATATTTAATATGGAAAGGAATAAAGTTAATCAAATCCCAGATCCCTTATCAATTTAATGAGTCACTCAATCAACTTGATGCTATTAAAGGGAGTGAACCTTTGTTTAGGAAAAACTGAAGGATAAATACACACCTTCCCCTAGTGAAACTTGCTGCTAGATAATAAAAAATAGGATTCACAAGATGGTTGGGTGAAAAGTTTTAGAAAGACAGAATCTTCTTAGAAGAGCTATACCCTTCAATAATCTATAAAGGTCAGATAGCAAATATTATATATCATAGGATACATACTAGGTTATGCACCTATAATCAATGGTTACTGACTGAAGATATGCAGTACTTAGTATGGTTGCCTTTCTCTATTAACCCACTATTCTGCTGTTTTTTAATGAAATATAAATTTAAAAATGCAAATAGTGGATAGAGTGCTTGGCCTGGAATCATGAAAACCTGAGTTAAAATTTGTCTTCATGTACTAGCTGTGGGACTCTTGGCAAATCACTCAACTTTTGCTCTAGTTTTTCCAACTACAAAATGGTGATTAATAATAGTACCTAACTACCTACAGAGTTGTTTGAGGATCAAATTAAATAATATTGTAAAAATGCCTAGCACAGTGTCTGGTATATATTAAGTACTATTCAAATATTTATTCCCATACTTCCCTTTAAAACAAATGAACAGAAATCAAGAAATTATTAAAATATGGTTATAATTTAGAAAATATGGATGAACATATAGCTACATTTTAAATTAATTTTATTTTATTTCTATTTTTGAAGATAAATGCTATAGTAAAGAACTGGCCTCAAACCTAAAATAACCTGGATTCAAGTCCCACATGTTTAACAAAAACTAGCAGAGTAGCCCTCACCAAATCACTCAATCTCCCAGTGACCTAAGCAACTTGCTAGAGCAAAAAGTCACAAAGTGCTGACCCACAATTCTGATGACAGAGGGACTTCCCTTATCAAAAACTCATTCTATCAATGAGATCACAGATACAGTCTCTATTCTTATATTTATACTATGTAACAAAATGCATTCTTATATACACCATTTTCCCTAGTCATGCTCATGAAGAGCCAAGGATTTAGCTTGGGAAGTTTTCATTTACCTTCTTTTGGTGACTTTCTTCTCTGTAATGACATATTAAGCATGGCTATGAATCAATGACTTCTTTGTATCTCTATGTCCCAAGAAACCATCTGCAAACCTTGATGGATACAAAGTCAATTGCAAGTCAGCATTCCAAGAGGAATATAAAAGGAGACTTATGAAAGGGGTTGATAGTTCTCTCCTGAACTTTGGTATAACAGATCGGTCATGAAATTATAAGAGGGAACATTTTTCCTTGTTTCCTAAAGCTGCAGAGAAAAGTTGGCATCCCAGACAAAATGGTAATAAAGGGAATTTTTTATCTCTAGATACTTGCATAAAATACAGAAAGAGAAGATCAATGAATTAAACTTGCAACTAAAAAAGCTATAAAAAGAACATATAAAACCCCCCAATCAAATGCCAAACTTGAAATTCTAAAAATAAAAGGAGAGATTAATAAAATTGAAAGTAAAAAACTATTGAATTAATAAATAAAACTAAGAATTGGTTTTATGAAAAAACCAACAAAATAGATAAGCTTTTAGTTAATTTGATTAGAAAAAGGATAGAGGAAAATCAAATTGTTAGTTTCAAAAATGAAAAGGGAGAACTTTCCACCAATGTAGAGGAAATTAGAACAATAATAATGAGTTATTTTGCCCAACTTTATGCCAATAAATTTGATAACCTACATGAAATGGAGGAATGCCTAAAAAATATAGATTGCCCAGATTAATAGAAGAGGAAATAAATTACTTAAATAGTCCCATTTTAGAAAATTAAATAGAACAAGTTATTTACCAACTCTCTAAGAAAAAATCTCCAGGGGCAGATGGATTTACATGTGAATTCTACCAAACATTTAAGAACAATTAACTCCAATACTATATAAACTATTATTAAAATAGGGAAAGAAGGACTCCTACCATACTCTTTTTATGACACAGACATGGTACTGATACCTAAACCAGGTAGGATGAAAACAGAAAAAGAATTATAGACCAATCTCCCTAATGAATATTGATGCAAAAATCTTAAAATATTAGCAAAGAGAGTACAGAAAGTCATTCCCATGATAATACACCATGACCAAGTGGGATTTATATCAGGAATTCAGGGCTGCTTCAATATTAGGAAAACTATTAGCATAATTGACTATATCAGTAACTAAACTAACAAAAACCTTATGATTATCTCAATAGATGCAGAAAAAGCATTTGATAAAATCCAACATCCATTCCTATTAAAAACACAAGCAAGCATAAGAATAAATGGACTTTTCCTTAAAATAGTCAGTAGCATCTATTTAAAACCATCAGCTAACATCATATGTAATGAGGATAAACTGGAACCATTCCCAATAAGATCAAGGGTGAAACAAGGTTACCCACTATCACCATTACTATTCAATATTGTATTAGAAATCTAAGCTTTGGCAATAAGAGAAGAAAAAGAGATTAAAGGAATTAGAGTAGGTAATGAGGAAACCCAATTATCACACTTTGCAGATGATATAATGGTATACTTAGAGAATCATAAAGAATCAACTAAAAAACTATTAGAAATAAGCCACAACTTCAGCAAAGTTGCAGGATACAAAATAAATCCACATAAATCATTAGCATTTTTATACATCACTAACAAATTCCAACAGCAAGAGATACAAAGAGAAATTCCATTTAAAATAACTGTCAATAGTATCAAATATTTGGGAATTTATCTGCCAAGGGAAAGTCAAGAACTTTATGAGCAAAACTACAAAATACTTTCTCCACAAATAAAGTCAGACAATTGGAAAAATATCAAGGGCAAATATAATAAAGATGACAATACTAATCTATTTATTTAGTACTATAGCAATCAAACTCCTGTGAAATTATTTTATTGACCTAGAAAAAATAACACAATTCATCTGGAAGAACAAAAGGTCAAGAATTTCAAGGGAATTAATAAAAAATGAAAATGAAGCTAGCCTAGCTGTGGCAAATCTAAAACTATATTATAAAGCAACAATTATCAAAACCATTTGACACTGACAAAGAAATAGAGTAGTTGATCGGTGGAGTAGGATAGGATCACAAGACAAAATAATCAATAACTATAGAAATCAAGTATTTGACAAATCCGAAGACCCCAGTTTTGGGGATAAGAACTCACTATTTGATAAAAAACTGCTGGAAAAAAAGGAAACTAGTATGGCAAAAACCTAGGCATTGACCCGTACCTAATATTATATACCAAGGTAAGATCAAAATGGGTTCATGATCTAAACATAAAGAATGATGTTATAAACAAATTAGAAGAACATAGGATAGTTTACCTCTGTGAAGAGGAAGAAATTTGTGACCAAAGAAAAATTGGAGATCATTACTGATCACAAATTAGATAATTTTGATTATGTTAATTTAAAAATTTTTATACAAACAAAACTAATACAGACAAGATTAGAAAGGAAGGAATAAATTGGGAAAACATTTTTACATTCAAAAGTTCTGATAAAGGCCTCATTTCTAAAATATATAGAGAATTAACTCAAATTTATAAGAATTCAAGCCATTCTCCAATTGATAAATGGTCAAAGGATATGAACAATTTTCAGATGAAGAAATTGAAACTATTTCTAGTCATATGAAAAGGTGTTCTAAATCACTATTGATCAGAGAAATGCAAATTAAGACAACTCTGAGGAGTTGTTATAAGAGTCACTACACACCTGTCAGATTGGCTAAGATGACAGGAAAAGATAATGACGAATATTGGAGGGGATGTGGGAAAAGTGGGACACTAATACATTGTTGGTGGAACTGTGAACGGATCCAACCATTCTGGATAGCAATTTGGAACTATGTTCAAAAAGTTATCAAACCTTGCGTAACCTTTGATCCAGCAGTATTTCTACAAGATCACTACTTGCCCGTGTTATTCCTCTCATGTTGATTCATATTGTTTGTTGCATCACTACTAGCTGCTATTATATTACTACTTGCTTGTGTGATACCTCCTATGCTGATGAATTTATGTATACCTGTTTAAACTAAAACAAAAGAAAGTGGGAGATGTAGAGAGCCACAGACAAGGTGGGGGACTCTCAGTGAGGTATAAGACCCTTCAGCCTAAAAGAAACCTCCTGAGGATTCTGGTTTGGCTCTCATCTCCCCTTGGGGCATCTCAGCCTACCTGAGAAGTCAGGGGAGGCTTGACAACCTTGAAGTAGAGCTACGTACAATAAGAGAGGCATTTATATATTAATAACAGGGCGCTTATAGTTAGCACATGCGAGTGATCTCCTAAAGAGATCTTAAAGGAGGGAAAGAGACCCACATGTGCAAAAATGTTTGTGGCAGCTCTTATTGTAGTGTCAAGAAACTGGAAACTGAATGGATGCCCATCAGTTGGAGAATGGCTGAATAAATTATGGTATATAGATGTTATGGAATATTATTTTTCTGTAAGAAACAACCAACGGGATGATTTCAGAGAGGCTTAGAAAGACTTATATGAATGCATGCTAAGTGAAATGAGCAGAATCAAGAGATCATTATACAAAGCAATAAGATTATACAATGATCAATTCTGGTAGACATGGCTCTCTTCAACAATGAGATGATTCAAACTAGTTCCAATAGTTCAGTGATAAAGAGAGCCATTCACATAAACCCACAGAAGGACAAGCTATGTAGTGAAGATGAGAATAGTGCAAAATTTTAGTAAATAAAGATAAAGTAGACCACAGACATACATTGTAAAGATGGAGTAAGATTCTCTAGCTTTGTCCCAAGTATGTTACAGCTCTAAAGATATCATTCTAGGGAGAATGATGATTCCCTTATAAATGACTGGGAAATATTGGTTCATGGCATTAGCAGAGAAGACTTCTCTTCACAAGCAGGTCATGTTGGTTCAGCAATTTTTTTCTTGACAGAAGCAATAAATCTGGGTTGAGCAAAGAATATGGAATGCAAGGAAAGGTACAGAGACAAAGCTCTTCCCGCTGTGATCACAATATATGTTTTCTCAAGTCCCTTAGGAAGGTTTGAGTTCTTGTTGAAAACCTGAACAAATAATTAATGTCTCTTTTTCTCAGCATCTTTATTTTAGGAGCTCAAAACCCATAATAATTAATCTACAGCATATACTCACAAGGTAAATTTTTATAATTGCCCCTTCTTAGAAGTGGAAATTAAGACTCTGAAAGGTTAAATGACTTTTTTTTTCCTGAAGCAATTGGGGTTAAGTGACTTGCCCAGGGTCACACAGCTGGGAAGCATTGTGTCTGAGGTCAGATTTGAACTCAGGTGCTCCTGACTTCAGGACAGAGGCTCTATCCACTGTGCTATCTATCTGCCCCAAAGTACTTTCATAAGCTCATTTAATGAGTTAGAATTAATACTAAAAATAGAAATCAGGTTTCCAGATTCTTTATGTTTCTCTATTTTACCCCCTTTCTTACAGAGTTGAATTAGATTTATTTTATTAAACTACTATAACACAGAGATTATGTCTTGAACATCACTGAAAAATTTGATATCTAAATCATGCAAAACATCACACTTTCACTAAGTGAATTTTTAAACATTTCCTTTGATCCCATAAACTAAATATAGACTCTGGAAGTAGAAGAGAGGAATCCCTTCTAAACCTAAGATTTTATAAACACCCTGGTAGGGGGAGGAGGAGAATAAGGAACTCAAATTCAATTTTTTAGGAAACAGATTTTATGTGGGATAGATTTATGAGAAATAGGCCTTTGAAAATTTCTTTACCAACTGCTACCCATCCTCCCAATCAAGAAGGCTACAGTTGAACAGAGACAGTATATGGCTCTTTTCTGAAGCAGAAACATAGTATGGTCAGAGTTGCCTTATTTTGAATGAGGAGACTAATCTCTTAGGGTCCAAGTTTCTTTACCTATAAAAGTATTTTAATTAAATGATAACTAAGATCCCTTTCAGCTTAGTTTGAAGCTCAGAATGAGCTTACTTATGGTGATATGCCTTGTAAAGTTTGAAGTATGTGGGAGTTTCCTACTTGCTTAGTCTTACTAAATAGATGCTAAGCAAAATTTTTGCTAAAAGAGCACAAATGTTGGCAAAATGCACATGACAGTTTAAAGTTACATAATATTTGAAAGTCAATATTTAAAATTTTTCCACCCTCTAAATTTTAGAATCCTGGACAAAAGTCTCAGTTATCCAGTCCTAGTTTTAGTTCTACAATTAAGAGAAAGTGGAACACTGCTGTTCTGCAAGAAATGATGTGCAGGCAGATTTCAGAAAAGATCAGAAGTTCTTGTTGAAAATCTGAACAAGTAATTAATGTCTCTTTTTCTCAGCATCTTTATTTCAGGAGCTGATACTGAGTGAAGTGAGCAGAACCAGGAGAACACTGTACACACTAATAGTAGGATTGTATGATGATCAACTTTGATAGAATTAGCTGAGATTTCTCTGCAATATATTGATCCAAGACAATCCCAATAGACTTGTTATGGAAAACGCCATATATATCCAGAGAAAGAATTATGGAAATTGAATTCAGATTGAAGCATAGTATTTTCATCTTTTTTATTTGTTTTTTTTTCTTTTTCATGGTTCTTCCCTTTTGTTCTGATTTTTCTTTCACAATATGACTGATATGGAAATGTTTAAAATTAGTATACATATATAATTTATATCACACTGCTTGCTCTCTAGAGGAGAAGGAAGGTAAATAAAGGAGAGAGAAAAAAATTCTGGAACTCAAAATCTAACAAAAAATGAATATTGAAAATTATCTTTATATGTAATTGGAAAAATAAAATACAATTAAGTGAAGTAAAAGAGGAAAAATATAAGAGAAAGTATTTATTAAAAAATATAATCAGGCCCCTGTTTTGCAACACACTGCTAGCCTATTTATCATTAATCAAGTTCAATTTGTGGGCATGATTGTTGCTATTTGCATTATTAGTTTATTTTCTTTTCTCCCCTATACCTCTGTCCAACATAGTGTAGAAGTAATAAATATGAAATACCATGATTCTCAAAAGGATAAAGTCCTATAATACCACTGAATTCCAAAAGTTAGCACCTGAAGGAGCCATACATATCATCCAGTTTAATTCTATCAATTGACAATTTTAAAGATGTTTATTAATCACCTATTAAATCTTATCCAGGTTGAGTGAAGGAGGTTTAGTTGCTTCACAGCACTATTGATTACAAATCCAGCATATTTTTGTCTGATTAATGATGTGCTAGTGTGTTATTTTCAGTCCTATCTACTTGTTAAAGTAAAATCCATCCTCACTGGCTAAAAAAAAAACAACTAGATTGCAAACTCCATGAGGACAAAGACCATGTTTCTTAAAATCTCTATCCATGATTTAGTGTATTTGTATGTACATAGTAGGTGGTTTTTAATATCTGATGAATTGAACTGTGTTGAACTAAAAAGGAAGATTATGATTAAATAACAAAAACAAATCTTTTTAGGTTATCTTTCTGAAAAGCACATATTCAGCCTCTTTTGTGAATAATTTTGTAATAGTTTGCTAAAATGCTGCTTTCTGTGATGATAGGTGAAAAGTGGTAATCATTTTTATAATTTCAGAGCTAGCAATTAGAATCTAGCTGTATCCATATTTAGTTATCCAAATTTTCCTAATTTTGAAAAATGCACCTGTAGCAGAATGATTTTCCCAAGAGAACAGAGACAGCTGGAAAAAGAGACAATTAAGACTGATTGGATGACTCAGCAACAAATATAGGAAGCTAGCTGGATGAGAAAGGAAAGCTATAAAGAGCCAGATTGTTGGTGAGGGGGCTACTTCAAAGAATGAAGAAAGGAAATGAAAACTAGGATATGAACATAAACACATACACACACATATAATTGTGAGAGTGTAGGTTCTGCTAATAGATGTATTCAGTTGTTCACCCACCAAACAAAAAATATTTATTAATGCAGAGCACTGTCATATGTAGACAGTGATACAAAATTTCAAAAATACATGGCCCCTTTCCCTAGAGAGTTAATAGATTAGGAAGTGCACAAGACAGAAATACAGGTGTAATATATAACATTACATGATACATGCAAGATTTGAAGGGAAAGTTAATCATAATTAGGGATTCTTTGGAGTCCAGCTTTAAAAGATAGATATAGATCCAAAAGACAAAGAGAGGACAAGAAAAAAAGCAAAAGAAAACAGCATGAACAAAGTTAGGGATGATGGGAAAATACAGACCTCTTAAGTGCCCAAAGAATGCTTTGTTGGAACACAGAGACCATGGAAGACAGTACAATAAAGAAGCAGCAAATTCTGAGGATTATGAACTCTGAGAAAAGATATTTTTAATGTACTTGATAGACAACAGGGAGCCACCAAACTTTCTTGAGCACAGTGAGATCATGATAAAATATAACAAAAAAGAATTTCTAGTTTCACAAATACATGAAGGAACCTGTTAAAAGGGGAGAAAGTAGAGGTATGAGCTATAGTGACATGTTATTTTCTGTAATATTTTAAAGTTTTCTAAAGTGCTTTCCTGAAGACAACCCTTTAAGTGGGTAGCAAATAGTTACTTTCAGCTGCAGATAACTTGCTAGTATGAGATACCCACTTATCTACAAGAACAATTAGTAAGGGCTTATCCATTCATGCTTAAAGTACAAAGATAAGGGAAGCCACCCAAGTTCCCACAAGCATGCCTTTTTGCCCACATCATCTTCACACTTCAGACCATTACCCTTTTGTCAGCTTCCATGTCTGTACAAATCAGAGAACACTATATATTTGGATACTCGTTAATACTGCTCTTGATAAGAAGAAGAAAAAATAGTCATGCAATGAAAAATCTCTTTAAAATGGCCCACCTTTAGATGAAAATGTGATTTGGAATTGTGAATGGGAAATGAGATAAAAACATGCGTAATTAGTTTGGTGGGCTGGTTGTGTGTGTGTGTGTGTGTGTGTGTGTGTGTGTGTGTGTGCTGGGGGGGAGGGGGCGGTGTTCAGTATCTATAATTACTTGAATCATTAAATTACAGGTCTGAAATCATTCATAGAATACAAACAAAAAATGTACCTGGGATATATTATCTGTCTTTAAGTATCCTTAAATCCCTCATGTGCAATATGGATGGAGGAGCTGGTCTTGAGGTCAGGAATGTACACTGATAAATACTGGCTCAGTAATCCTGGAGAAGTCACTGAATCTCTCAGTATGCTAGACAAATCTCAAAGAGTATAAATTGCAGAATGATGGCCAGCCTGCATTGGTAGAGAGTCCTATCAAGTATCAAAGCCACAAGTTTGAATAAATTAATAAACAAAAAAAGCCTTACTAAAGTTCCTTACAAACCCTTCTAATTTTTAAGATCAAAGAAAGCCATAAGTCAGATTCAGCTTATCTTTTTCTCTCCCCACACCATCCCTATACTTAGAAGTATGTTTGTTAAAGTTTGTTGAAGTATAAATGCCAATCTAAAAAAGGCATCTGAAAATTAGCACTTTTTAATGATGATGCTATACAATCTCTTTAGACTTTGGAAGCTAGCCCATACTTCCATTAAATAGCTGCTTAATTTTCTTGGGTATCATATCCAAAGACTGACTATCATTACCATCTATCTGGAAAAGTACATTGGGTCAAAGGGCCAGTCTAAGATCAGTATGATCTAATATAGAGTAGATATTTATTACAAAATTTTTTATTACTAAAAAATATTTATTACTAAATTTAACTGGATAAGTGGGAAAATGCGTTACTACATCAGTTTCAATATCTTTGTTAGACACTGGAGATGGACAATGAGTCAAGTCTGAATTGAAAAGAAGGAAACTAAATTAAACTGTATCTAGAAAATTATGTAAAGTTTTCAATGATCCCAAACAATGGGATACAAAAACAAATGGAAACAAAGAAAACTGGGGAACAATCTGAAATTACACCAAAAGATATATAAAATTGTAAAAACCCACTAATCCTTAGATAACATTACTAGGTCCCCAAAGGAAAAGGAATTACATATACAAAAATATTTATAGCAACTCTTTTGTGGTCACAAAGAATTAGAAATTGAAGGGATGCTTACCCATTTGCAAATGGCTTAACAAGTTGTGATATATGATTGTGATGGAGTACTTCTGTGTTAAAAATGAATAGATGGAGGGTTTCAGGAAAAAAAAAAAACATGGTAAGAGCTATATGAACCAATACAAAGTAAAGTGAGCAGAACCAGAAGAACTTTGTGCATAGTAAAAGCAATGTAATGATGATTAACAGTGAAAGATTTGGCTACTCTGATCAATACAATGATCTAGAAAGGACTCATGATTTTTAAAAATGCCATCCACCTCCAGAGAAAAAAAACTGATGAACTCTGAATACAAACTAAAGTATAACTTTCTTGCTTGTTTTGACCTTTTATCTGTGATATGACTATAAGACAATGTGTTCTTCATTACAACATATATAATTGATATAATATAGCTTACTTTCTGAGTGGGTAGGGAAGAAGTTGGGAGAAGATAATCTGAAACTAAAAATGTAAGAAGAAAAGAATGTAAAAAATAAATAAGTTGGGGCAGCTAGATGGCGCAGTGGTTAGAGCACCAGCCCTGAAGTCAGGAGGACCTGAGTTCAAATCTGGTCTCAGACACTTCCTAGCTGTGTGACCCTGGGCAAGTCACTTAACCCCAATTGCCTCAGCAAAAAGCAAAAAAAAATAAATAAATAAGTTAAGGAAAATGCAAAAGCAATTTTAATGTCAATATTCTCCTGGTAGATTATATCTCTTAAAATCTTGGCATACCAAACATGAAAGACTTAAAACTGAAGTTACCTCTAGTTATGGAATAATGAAAAGGATAATAGGTATTAGTAGGTTATAACAAATTACAAAATTATTTGACAAAAACGTCATCAAGGAAAGGTATGATGGGAAAAGGAAGTGAAGCCATTCATACAGCAAGAATTAAGGAAGAGTTGCATAGTCAGTACATGTATTTCATTAATGGTAATGAGATATTAAAACACAAACACACACACACACACACACACACAATATGCAAACATCAGATCCATAGTCAGAAAATCCATGTGTGAGTATTGGCTATGCTTCTTCACGTTTCTTAACGTCTCTAAACCTCAATTTGGAGCCAGAATTCTCCTTTAAAGATTGAGCTCAATTTAATAAATATTAAGCACCTATTATATACAAAACATTTACAGGTCTATCTCTTAACAAATGAAACAATTTCTTTCATTTCTATTACCTATTGGAATTAATAAAGCGCTTCATTTATAACAGCCTATGAACCAGAGATAATAATAATAATTCCTCTTTTTAGATGAACTTCTGAAATCTAAAGTTCAGAAACAGTTAGTGATTTACCTAAGATCATACAGTAAATGGAAGAACATGCACTCAAGTACCTGGACCTAGAAATTTAATTCCACATTTTTGGATTCCTGACCCCAACTGTATTTTAGGTAGATTTTTTTTTGACTGAGGCAATTGGGGTTAAGTGACATGCCCAGGGTCACACAGGAAGTATTAAGTGTCTGAGATCAAATTTGAATTCAGGTCCTCCTGACTTCAGGAATGGTGCCCTATCCACTGTGTCACCTAGCTGCTACCCAAGTGTATTTTATTTCTTCAATTTACTTTAAGAAGATTATCACTTTTTTAATGCATTTCAGTTTTGCAATTTGCTAAATTGTAGAAATTGTAGCCTATACCTGAAAGCAAATGATAATGCTTTTTTCTAAAATTTTATATAATCTCAGGGAGAAATTAACATACTGTTCTGGCCAAATGAGAGACATATTTTTCCAAAAGTCATAAATAGTCACGTTGATAATATTTTAAGCATGGTTTCACAACTACATCTGCAAGTCTATCTGGTTTCAAATCCAGGAAACAAGATGCCCCTCTTAAGACAAGCCCACCCTACTTTGCATCTATTGCTCTGTCCTGGTTTTTAACTCCACGGAATAAAATGACATCCCCCATGCTAAGTACCACTTTCCCCCTATTTCCCTGCCTCCTTTTGTGTGGATTCTCTCCTTTAGATTCTAATCTCCTTGAGGACAGGGAATGTATTTCTTTTTATTAATTGTATCTTCAGTACTTATGTTTAACACAGTGTCTGACATATAATAGGTGCTTCACAAATGTTTATTAGATTGATTGGAAAACAATGACAAAGATTATGATTTTTAAAAAGCCTTCAAACTTTTAGACTTGAATACTTCTCTTTGATTCTGGGTTTTTCTTGTTAATTCTTGACTAATTAGTAACTTCATCAGTTAGTCTTTGACCAATGACAAATTTATATTTTTATTTTTTCCAACTGACATTAAAATATGAAAATAAAAATTTCATTCTCATTGACCAATCTGAATATTAATTTTCTGTTACTGAATGCAAATTATTTTATATAATGAATCAATCAGGCTAGGACAGCATATATTTAAGTAACATCTCAGATCATTAAATTCTAGTTCTCATCTGTTCTCAATTCTGAGTTAATTATTGTTTATATAGTTGGAGGTGAACATAAAAATATTGATGTCATCCTGTGTAGATGGTACAGGATTGTTATTTATCGATTTCCTTTATGTAGTTTGCTAATCCAATTCCACAATGAAATCGCAGTAAAATAAATCACAATTTCATAAGATAGTGATGCTATAACTTTGAAAAACACTGAGAACCAATAAATTCTTAATATTCCTTGTGCTTAAGATATTTCAGAACATTTATTTATAAACTTATCAAAGTCAACTTTGTGAACTGAGGGTGGATATATATATATATGTATGTATGTATGTATGTATATAGTGTTGTATAATAACAACATATTTTTTGTTTTAATACCATAATAATTCAGACTTCTTCTCTAGTAGAAAAGGAGGGCCAAAAAATTTTATGTGTATTTTCCAGATCACAGGGGTGCCAGAATCCTAACCCTGAAGATGTAGAAGAAATAACTATAAATATTTCTTTGCATCATATAGTTGGAGTTGAAGGGTACATTGGCATGACCTAATTCATTCCTCTAATTTTACAGATGAGAAAAGAGAAGTCAGACAAATTAAGAAACTTTCTCAGGATACATAGGTGGTAAATTTCAGAAGTAGGATTTAATGCCAGATCATCTGAATTCTGAGCCAGGGATCTTTTTACTGAATTGTATTGAATCTGTATACTATTAAAGTAAGAAAGAAAGATCATCTATTATAGTCATTGTTATTGAGGTCCAATGAAATAGAGTGACTTGCCTAAGGTCTCTCAACTAATGAATATCTAAGTTAGGACTATAATTCAAGCCTCCTGATTCCTATTATAATGTTCTTTGTTACACTTTGTCCAAATAGCTAAAGACAATAAGAGAAAGAAAAGAAACATAATTGAAATAAACATCTCTAATACCTCTCTTAGTGATTTCAATTGACTAATGCAGATAAGCAATTCTCTTGTGACCAATTCATTTTTTCTAAGATTATATTGTTTCAAAGAATGCACTTCATGGAGCAGCTAGGTGCACAGTGGTTAGAGCACCAGCCTTGAAGTCAGGAGGACCTGAGTTCAAATCTGGTCTCAGACACTTAACACTTCCTAGCTGTGTGACCATGGGCAAGTCACTTAACCCCAATTGCCTCAGAAAAAAGAAAAAGAAAAGAATGCACTTCATGACAATAGCAAGCCACTGAATATGCCAACAGAGCTTTAAATGAACCTGTTTTGCTAGAAGAAACAAAACCATTCTATGATCATTTCAAAAATAATACTAAACTCCCAGAGTTAAAACAAACCATGGTTGTTATTTCAAGTTAATTTTTTGTTATTTTTCTACAAAATTACTGGTAAAGATTTGTGGATCGCTTTAAATGTGGCTCCTCATACTTCTTCTGAACTACCTCAGTTCTGCCTAATAGAATATTTGTCTTCCTTTGAGGTTTGGCTCAGACTCTTCCTCTGGATAGCATTACCTGACACACCTCTAAAAATTAACTTTCTTCATCAAAATTTTCAATTTCATTTTGCTTGTTTCCTTTCTTCCATTAGTACTTCTTATTTTATATGTGCAAATGTTAATCCTCCCCAAGAGAAGAGAGTTTCTGAAAAGCACGGATATGCATTTTTCTCACCCCAGTACCTTGGGTGGAGCAGATGCTTAATAAACATTTAGTTGAATTGCAACAAAATTGTTATTTGGTAATATTTTAATGATATTTTTCATTTTTCAAAAATAAGCAGAATACTGACAATCACAAAGATCGATTCATTTTGGCATTAGACAGGGGCACTTGAGCCAAGTAGGAAAAGCTCTGAGAATTAAAATGAGGAAAGTCATGCTGAGGGTTACAAACTTTTGAGAGAAGTTGCCAACAGCCAAATTAAAGATTTTCTTTGAATATTTATTCTGTAAGAATGGGGGAAAAATCTCTAACACAATTTCTTATGCATCTTACAGATAATGTTGTTCAGTCATTTGAGTGTTGTCCAACATATCATGACCACATTGGAGGGTTTATTCCTGACAAAGACACTGGAGTGGTTTGCTATTTTTAAGCAAATGAGGAAAACTGAAGCAAACATGGTCAAGTGACTTGTTAATAAGTGTGTGATACTGGAGTTGAACACAGGTGTTCCTGACTCTAGACCCAGAAGTCTATATACTGTGTCAACCAGCTGCCCTTTAAAGGTAATAAAGCCACCTCACAGAGACAGGGTGAGGAGTCATCTTACTGGAAAGTAGTACGTATGTTCAATTAGGCAAAAATTTGATTAGTCAATAAGCATTATTTAAGTATTTACTCTATACCAGGTACTGTGCTGTATATGAAGAATGTTGTTGTTTCTTTTGTTATGATTTGTCTTTCATTGTGGAGAGGACCATGATATCAGGGAAGTGATATTATGTCATGCTATTGAAAAGGATTTAAGTGAGGCAGGGATGGATCCAGTGGCAAAATATGGATCAAGGTAACTGAAGATGGCCTTTTTAAGCTAAGATCTTTAACAAATTTGACAGAGGCAAAGAGTAGGTAAAAAAATGAGACAAAGAATGAACTTTTTTACCAAGTCAAAAATAAAGAATTTGATAGGTAGACAGACAGATGGATGGACAGACAGAAGGATAGATAGATAGATAGATAGATAGATAGATAGATAGATAGATAGATAGACAGACAGACAAATAAATCTGGGAAGGGAAAACCCTCAGAGATCTTGGCCAAAATTGTTATTTCTATTTACTCTTAACCAGAACCCAAACAATGACTAAGTGGGATCTATTGTTGGTCAATTAAGAAGAGCCATTTGGACTTAAGGTATGGTTCTAACCTGTAAACCCCAAGATATCTTGTGAGTTTCATCCATCAAAATTTACATTCCTTTGAACAGTGCACCTACAGATAAGGCTATGATACTTTAGATATGGACAGAAGGAAGTAAAGGGAAAGGAAAGAAAAGGAAGGGAAGGGAAAGGAAAGATAAAGGAGAGGGAGAGGGAGTAAGAGAGGGAGAGGGAGAGAGAAGGAGGGGGAAGGAGAAGAGAAAAGAAGGAGAGGGAGGGAGAGAGGAATGAAATGAGGGAGAGGAAAAGAGAGAGAGAGAAAGAGGGAGGATGAAAGGGAGAGGGGGAAGGGGAGGAAAAGGGAGAGAGGGTAGATGGAGGGAGAGGGAGAGGGGGAAAATGAAGAAGATGGAGAAGGAGGGAGAGATGAAGAGAGGAGAAGACAGGAGAGGACAGGAAAGAAAGGGAAAGCGAAAAGGAAAGGGAATGCGAAGGGAAGGAAAGAAGAAGTTGTGTTGCTCAACAGGTCACTTCCAGTTGGGTCCTCAGTGGGGCAACTCCTATTCCTACCATTCCTTATCTATATCTTGCCACTGAACCCAAATGTCTCTTGAAACTTGGAGAGCAAGGAGGCAGAGGTGAGGAAGGTGAGCATCTGAGATATAGGGGCCAGATCAAGAAAACAGATTCAGGAGATCAAATATTGTGTGTGTTGAACAGCAAGCAGACAAGAATAGCTAAATCCTACAATTTGTGGAGGGAAATAAAGTCTAAAAAGACTAGAAAGTCAGGAAGTGAAAAGTTGTGAAGGGCTTTAGAGACCAAAAGAGGACTTTATATTTAAGTTCTGCATATGCAGTTCTTCTTAACTAAATGCTTCTTATCCTTCCCCAAGTCTGCCCTAAGATTCCTAAAAAGGGCTCCTAAGCATGGATCCTGTTTTTGTTTTCAGCAGCAAAGAAATGTTGGAGTTAAGAATCCCTTCGCCTTGAGTAAAATAACAAACATTTATTTTGTAGATGTATCCATGTTTATTGAAAGTTACACTAAACCCAATACTAAAACTAATGTATAGACCTCTGACCACTGTGTGGTCAATCATCCATGTATTATTTGAAAATTAAGAGATAATTATATTATTTTCAAGTAAAAATGAAGTGGCGCATGTAAGGTCAATGTAAAGACCTCCATCATTTGTTCCTTTGCAATAAAAGTCTTTTGCTTTAATGAATACTTATCTGTTTTCTGCTTGGCTGATTCTTCTTCATGTTTAACAGGAAAATAAAAAGACATAATTTTATTGTATTCTAGTAATATGCAATATTAAAATAACTTACTAAATGCATAAATAGTGATACCTCTGTAGTATGCCAAATGATATCCTAATTACCCTCTGATCTAATTTCTCTAAAGTATGATCTTTTATCCTATAATATCCTAAGATCGTGATCATAGCAGCAAAAAACATTTCCTAGAACATGAAGTATCATACATACATATACACCCATATCACACTTGCATGCATTTATTAGATTATAATTTGGTTAGAAAATAAAATCCAAACAAAAGGAAAATTTTCTAAAGACATTAGGCACTTAATGAATTTTATTCATGCTGTGGTTTCATAATGTCTCTCTCCTTTTCTGCTATCAAGATCTCATTTAAAATAAATTTTCCCTAGAAAAATGGTAATATGATTGTCCTCCACAATCGTGAAATAAAACACTTTTGACTAAAGTGGCCCAAGATATTGAAATTTAGTATTATTAATCATTTTGGTTAAGAGGATATGAAATTCAATATGATAGTATCTATTCTTATTTAGTAAATTATTAAATTTTCACTAATGCTAATGTTTTGAAGTTTCAGAATTAATATTTCCATTAATAAGGTGATTTTGCATTCCACGTTATGGAATGCAAATAAGTTCAGGTATAAAAAATAAAAAATTACAAAGAATTTTTTATTGGCACATATTTCTAGATGTTAGGTCTTGCTCGACTGTATTTGAATGACAAGTTCTAAAGAGTCAAGAATTGGGGAAGTAAGGTCTTATAGTGTGGTATTATTTGGCCCACATTACACAGATGATACAAAATAGAGAGCAAAACAAAAACAAAACCAAAAACTTGTATACTATGATTCATATCATACAGTAAAATTGGAAACTAGGATCATAGAATCATAGATTCTCTTTTTCCTATGAATAAGATAATTGAGGCCTAGAAGGGACTTGACTGGAATCACACAATTTGTGTGTGTTTGAGACAACATTTGAAACCAGGTATTCCTGACTCCAAAGCCAATACTTTGTGTACATAATATGTACATATAGCTCTAATGGTGGTCATCAACTTAAGTTTCGATAAGAAATCTAACTGCCATGTTTTAAGCAGATAAAAGATGTCATGAAGGTTTTGTTAAGACTTTTTACTCTCTTGATGACCTATATGATCCAACCAAACAAGGTTGTTTGCTATTCTTCACAAATGATATTGCACCTGCTATCTTTGCCTTTTGACTATTCTCCGTAACTATTCTCCATATCAGAAATTCATTCCTTCTTCCTCTCAGCTTCTTAGAATTTCTAACTTCTGACAAAGCTTAGCTTAAGAACTATCTCCTATGTGAAGACCTTCACAATGGCAACACCATAGCCCCCCCCCAATTTTGTTTCAACCTAGATTATAAGATGTACAAAAGTTTCTTAAGGGCACTTAATATTATTATCTTTTTTTCTTTTTATCTGCAGTGCCCAGTATAGTGTCTAATGCATAACAGTTGATAATTTCCCAATGCTTCATCCTCCCTCTCCCATCCCCAACACACACCTTTTTTTGGCCATGAAGACCTGGCATGTATTCCCTGGCTTGAACCTTGTCTTACCTAAATGGTTACTCAAGTGAGATGATGTCATGTGGATATATTTCAAGGTTCATAATTTCACTTAACTTTTACAGAAATCTAAATATGAGTACTTGAAACTATAATAACAGGTTTTCTCAGGCAGTATGTCTCTGTGTTAGCTATTTATTTATGACTTAGTAAGAATGTCACTCCAATTCTCCAAACTATGGATCAAATATTGGATAACTGGATAGCTATGGAATGAACTATCTTACTGGTACAATGAAGGTTAAGTCTTACTGATCTTTTTGGCTTGGGAAGTGCTGTGTTGTTGATGCTGTTGTTATTGTTATTATTATTATTTTGTTTAGGTCTCATTTTGAGTTCTACAAATATATAGTAAAGTAATTGTGAGGGCTTCTAAAACATGACTTCCAAAGGTTATTTTTAATTTGAATGTTTTAGTTGCTAATAAGTTGATTCTTTCTCAGACTTTAAAACATTATAAGTTTAATCAGTAATAAATAATTATTTGAGTAGTATCCCATTCTACCATGCAATGCAATAGTCAGTCTAGAAGATATAATATCAAAAATGAAAGAATGTTTTCCTAGTACCTAATACCTGATCATAATTCAGTATGTCACTATTTAGAAAGCCCTCTCAGAAATGGAAATTCTTTCTGTTCAATCAAGTCCATGCCTGAGTGTTCTGTTCCCATCACAGGAGAAAAAAAATGGGTCTTGTTCTTCCTTACATCTGCTCTTGGATTTATAGAGTATTAATACAATTAAATCTTCCTACTACAAAGCAAGTCAATTTTTATTTCTTTAGTTTTTCTCACTTTCCTTTGCTGAAAATTATTTATTACTTCTGTTGTATCCCTTATCTCTTTATCATATTCATCTTTGTAAAGGAGAACTGAATTAAGTCTAATTATCCTTAGTTATTCTGAGGCCCTTTAAATGAAGCAGCTTTCTTGTATTAATTTTCAAATGTTTAATATTTTTATCTCATCATAACTTTTCTCTGGAAGTTTTTTATGTTTTAATTTTTGCATCCATTTTAAAAAATGTTTTCCATTATGGCTAAGCCAACATAAATTAATATTCTTAAAATACTCAATGGCAAGGATAGAGTGGAGATAACAAGGAGACAGATGAAAAGAGGGGGAGAAAGAAGAAGGCAAAAAGAAAAAATCAAGGAGGAGAAAACACAGTTTTTTTTTCCCAGTAGCTAGCATACTCCCTTGTGAACAGTAAATTTGTGATCATAGAATAACTTATAATATCAGTTCAATTCCGTAGCATATGAGTAAAGAATAGAGTGAGCAACTAAGCAATACTCTAATAAAAACCATCAATAAGGCCCAGTGGAGATAAAGGTTTGCTTCCCATAAATTCTCATAACATTTTTTATACTCTAGACATTGATGCTTAAGGTTAAATAGCATATACTTGTGTATTTAGCTCAACTCTTTAATGGAAGAGACTACAGCTTTTTTCATTTATATCTACATATTTATAGGTGTGTGCATATATTTATATAAAATATGCAATCAAATAATACAGAATGGGATAGAAAGGGAAACTAAAAGTAAACAAAAAAGAATTATGGTCTACAAAGTATATATTTTTTTTCCTGAGTGAACAAAAACTGGACATATGAGAAAAATCTTATATAGATTTTGTCTAAATTAAATAAATTCCATTTGATCTCTCTTTCATCTGAAGAAAATGATATTATAGGCTCTCTTGCACAAAACAGAGAAAGGCCCCACTTCCATTATGCTTGGCCTTTTAAAAAGACAAATCAGCCTGGCAGCTGCTGATAGCTATATTGTGATTGAATAAGTGCTAAGAGAATTAATTTACTTCCAAGTAAATATAGGTCCACATTCTTTAGAAGATATGACTATATCCTCATGCACCAGATAATTCATAACTATTTGAGTTTAAATATCCTTTAAAGGCCAAAAAGTTATGAAAAATGAGGAGATTATCACTTAAATTACATTAAGATCATGCATAAGGGAGCAATCCAATAATACTTCCATTATTAAAATGTTGAGACTTTAACCCTTGAGAGTCAGCATAGAAAAGGAGATAAAGTCAGATTGAGCATAGTTCAAGTTTTGCCTTTGACACCTACTGGACATGTGACTCGGGGCAAGTTACTGAATTTTTCAGTTCCATAAACAGCTCTAAGATGACACTACAAGGTAGATGCTAATTTACATTGGAAGAGGAAATTTCTTTCACTGATAGGTGCTTCCTACACTGATAAAATCATACATTTTTAACTGTTTTAACTGGATTAAAGAAAAAGAGAAGGAAAAAAAAGGTTTTCTTCATCTAGGAACTTCACTCAAGGAACCAATTGGGCAATATGAAATCCCAACCAATCAATTTTATTTTTCTTTCTTTCTTTCTTTCTTTCTTTCTTTCTTTCTTTCTTTCTTTCTTTCTTTCTTTCTTTCTTTCTTTCTTTCTTTCT
>JAJPUD010005139.1:110605-131846 GCA_023553655.1 Myrmecobius fasciatus | reverse complement strand
TCTTTCTTTCTTTCTTTCTTTCTTTCTTTCTTTCTTTCTTTCTTTCTCTTTCTTTCTTTCTTTTGTTTCCTTCCTTCCTTCTTTCCTTCTTTTTCCCTTCTTTCCTTCATTTTTTCTTTCTTTCTTCTTTTCTTTTTTGCTTTGTCTCCTATTCTTGTCATCCTTTAATATCAAATGAAAGATTTAAAGATAGAAGGGACCTCACAAATCCAATTAGTGTAACTTCCTCATTTTATGGCTGAAGGAACTACAGTTTAGGAAGATGAAGTAGCCCAGTCATACAAATAACTAAATAGTAGAGTCAGGATTCAAAGACAGGTTGTTTGACTTGAAATGTAGTGCTTTATTCAACTGAACTTTGGCTATTGGAAACATACAGTTAACTGATGTTCCACAGGAATGGAGTATTAGAGATAAGTGATGGTTCAATAAAGACAGCAGTTATATCTATAATGAAAAAATAACCCACAACTGCAATAATTTAACAATCTAGCAAATAGTGATAATTGCAAGGCTGAGTCACATACACTTAAATTCAAAGACAAAAGCCCTTCCCCATGGAAGAGGAATTAAAATCATTCTCCTTAGCTCCAATGGGAAGGAATAGTAGCTGCCAGTAGAAGTCAGATTGCGCAAGTTTTAGGATCAATAGGAGGAATAACTTCATAACATTTCAAGCTATCTAAAAGAGGAATGAGCTGACTCCAAAGATGACACTTTTAATCTTGAGAGGTGTCAAGTGAAAAAATATTGTAGAGAAGATTCCTGCAAAGGTTCCAGTTGGACAAAAGAGACAAAAAGGACCCAAAAACTCTAAGGTTCTCTGATTCAATAAATTTGGGTTTTTTGACAACGACATTTATTGCTGTTTGTTCACTTTTTTGTTTTTTAACTGAGATATTCACGATTTAAAATAAAATGGATTATTATATTTTTAATCCTAAAGTACACTATTTTTCAGGACTAAGCCCACTATGTGGTACTCTCTTTCTCTCCCTCACAATGTTTCCTTTCACTAGTGCCTTTATCCTTATTCTAGCTAATACTGGCTAGTCTGTTAACTTCTCTATTGATCTAATCTGCCAGTTAATAGCATACCTAGGCTTCATGGTATGTTCCTTTAATTTATTCTTCCAAATTCCTTTCCTTTCTTATTACATACTCTCCCAACTCTCATATTTGCCACTCTTTATGCCTATTTTGCCACTTAATTTTGCCTGTAACCTCTCCTCCTAAATAAGCCTTCCTTTTGGCAAAAAAAAAAATCTGAAGTAGATAGTTCTCCTTTGACAGATTAAACAGCTTTTTTTTTCCTCTTTAGTGTAGAAAGCCTATAATAAAAAGAAGCAGTGGAGCATAATGGATGGAAACCTGACTTCATAGACAGCAAAATACAGGTCCAAGTCCTACCCATGTCATAGATAGACTCTGGCATCCTAGGCAAGTCATTTAACCTCTCAGTGGCCCCAGGCAATTCTCTTGTTATAAATTACAAAGAAAATGCTGCATTGATAGAAAAAGCTACCCATTAGAAACTTCACTGACCAATAAAATCTCAGGTCTGGATAAATGTGTGTGTGTATGAGTGTGTATGTTTGTGTGTATGTGCATGTGTGTGTGTTATTGCACAAGCTTTTGAAAATATGAACATTTGTCTCTCTCCAAGGGTGAAATTTTTGGTTTTATCATATTTGATGGCTGCAAGATTTTTTTTTAAATGTCTTCTCAGGGAGCAATAAACTGAATGGGAAGCAATAAACTGGGAAAACATTTTTACATTCAAAAGTTCTGATAAAGGTTTCATTTCTAAAATATATCCAGAATTATCTCATATTTATAAGAATTCAAGCCACTCTTCAATTGATAAATGGTTAAAGGATATGAACAGACAATTTTCAGATGAAGAAATTGAAACTATTTCTAGTCATATGAAAAGGTGCTCCAAATCATTATTGATCAGAGAAATGCAAATTAAGACAACTCTGAGATACCACTACACACCTGTCAGATTGGCTAAGATGGCAGGAAAAGATAAAGGTGAATGTTGGAGGGGATGTGGGAAAACTGGGACACAGATACTTTGTTGGTGGAACTGTGAATGGATCCAACCATTCTGGAGAGCAATTTGGAACTATGCTCAAAAAGTTATCAAACTGTGCATACCCTTTGACCCAGCAATGTTTCTATTGAGCCTATTTCCCGAACAGATCTTAAAGGAGTGAAAGGGATCCACATGTGCAAAAATATTTGTGGCAGCCTTTTTTGTAGTGGCTAGTAACTGGAAACTGAATGGATGCCCATCAATTGGAAAATGGTTGATTAAGTTATGGCAATATGAATGTCATGGAATATTATTGTTCTGTAAGAAACAATCAGCAGGATGATTTCAGAGAGGCCTGAAGAGACTTGCATGAACTGATGCTGAGTAAAATGAGCAGAACCAGGAGATCATTGTACATGGCAACAACAAGACTATACAAGGATCAATTCTGATAGAAATGGCTCTCTTCAACAATGAGATGACTCAAACCAGTTCCAATTGTTCAATGATGAAGAGAGCCATCTACACCTAGAAAGAGGCCTGTGGGATCTGAGTGTGGACCACAACATAGCATTCTCACTCTTTCTGTTGTTGTTTGCTTGCATTTTGTTTTCTTTCTCAGTTTTTTCTTCCTTCTTGATCTGATTTTTCTGTGCAGCAAGATAACTATATAAATATGTATGTATATATGTGCATATATATACATATATATATATATATATAGGATTTAACATATATTTTAACATGTATTGGACTACCTACCATCTAGGAGAAGGAGTGGGGAGAAGGAGGGAATAATTTGGAACAGAAGACTTTGCAAGGGTCAATGTTGAAAAATTACTCATGAATATGGTTTGTAAATAAAAAGCTTTAATAAAAAAAATTTTTAATGTTTTCTCAAAATTTTTGAAGTTTTCAAATAGTCAGCTGCTGAGTGGAGAAACAATCTGAACTTCTCAGACTTTTAGTGTTTAACTTCAACTTCCAGCCTAGTAAGAAACTTGAGTGAACTGAGATCTCTATTTATTATTTACCAAGCCTCTTTTAACTAAGGATCTCATGTATTTTTATCACAAATGAGAATATGTGGTTATAGCAAGTTCTTGTACCTTATTTATATTTGATATAATTAACAATAATTATCTCACTCATTTCTCTGACTTTTGGCTTCCCTCAAACCTCACCTAAAAACCCTCTCTGTAAAAGACATTTTTTCATCCTACTTAAAGCGAGTGCCATATCTCCAAATTATCTTATATATAATTTTTACATAGTTATTTTCATGTGACCATTAATACTGTGAGCTCCATGAGAGCAGGATCTGTTTTTGGCCTTTTCTTGTATCTTACATGCTTAACACAGTGCTAAGCATGTGTAGATATTGAAACCATGCTGATTGACTTGACATGAATACAAGTGGCTTGTAAAAGAGTACACTTCCTTTGTTTGGTCTACAATTTACTTTTAGTTGATATGGTTTTGAAGTCTGTGACAATAATGATACTACCATAACCTCCAAATCTGCAGCAATGATCTCCTCTTGATAGAAAGGAAGGTAAAGGATTATTCCAAATGTTCCCTTTGGGGAAAAAAGGAATCATTATCGATTAGGAAAATTTAAACCAAAATATAACTGTTGGAAATATA
Organism: Myrmecobius fasciatus; assembly: GCA_023553655.1. Taxonomy (NCBI): domain Eukaryota; kingdom Metazoa; phylum Chordata; class Mammalia; order Dasyuromorphia; family Myrmecobiidae; genus Myrmecobius; species Myrmecobius fasciatus. Next base: position 128,158 of record JAJPUD010005139.1, on the reverse strand, counting down.
CATTTTTGTCAAAGACTGATGTAAATAAATAATTCTTCATTGTTAAAACATAAATCATTTCCTCATCTTAAATCAAGTAAATTGAAGCTTATGGAAAAATTTTCTGGTTTCAAAGTTTGTATTAGACAGAAAACAAAACAACTAATCAGGCCTGTTGGCTCTTGCCATTGTGAAAGATATTTTGCCAATTTAAGAATCTTCTTTCTTTCATTTAATGATTTCAATTACTTGTTTTTAAGCTTGACCACAAATAATCCCTTTTTTAGAGGTATAGATTTTTAATGAAGTTGCAATACAGTATTAGTGCTTCTCAAATTTTTCCATCCCATGATTTTATTCACAGATTTTTTCATATTTCTTCTTTCCCTCCATTTTCAGGTCCCCATCACCCAGTTTAAGAAAACTTGTGAAATTATATCCTTGCAGTTTACAAGTTACCAAGTTTAAACACTGACATAAACAAGGATAGCAAAGAATAAAGCTCTATAAAGTAATAAAAGTTGTTTAGTATGGATTTACATTTGTAAGAGTGTATTTGGTTATTATAAGAACAGAATTTCTCTCTTTTTTTTTCTTTTTGCTGAGGCAATTGGGGTCAAGTGACTTGCCCAGGGTCACACAATTAGAAAGTGTTAAGTGTCTGAGGCCAGATTTGAACTCAGGTCCTCCTGACTTCAGGGCTGGTGCTCTATCCACTACACCACCTAGCTGCCCCAAGAACAGAATTTCTCAAGAGGAGTAGCAAAATTAACATAACCACAAAATTTTTTATTTGTTTTCCAAGAGATTATTTAAGAGCAATAGACTTGATTTGCTTCTGACAATGACTTCATGCTAACTAATCATAGAGCCTAAATATCTAACTATGGAAATCAACATATATTGTCTGTCCTTACTGAAAAATAAATCTTATTATCTCAAAATGTATGATCCAGACATAAAGTTTTTTAATCACCTAAAGGAAGATGAAAACCAATTTCAAAAACAAAAAAGAGGAATAAATTATATTTATTACATATATAGAATAGTCTTTATTCTATTTATAGCACTGATTACAGTTCACTTTGGAGTATAATATTTTCTGAATTCTATTTAGCCAAAAAGCAGATAATATTAAGGAATTGTAGGAATCAGCCTATTAATTTAAATGATGATTAGTTTTCATCTTTTAGTGGGACATAAGATTCCAGACATGAGTTCATTGGTACAGGGACCTCCTAGTGAAAAACAATACTCATTCTACCAATCTATTCTGGCAACTGCTCAGCCATTTGTAGTCTGGAGAGTTGCCTTGGACAAAAGAAAGTGTCTTGTCAGTTTTAACAGAAATCACACTTGAGTCTTTCTCACTCCAAGTCAGTGTTGTTGCCTCTATACTAATTTTATTAAGTGCTAGTAATGATTAGCAAAAAGCATAATTACATCCAAAAGAAGTTAGTCAAACTTGGTGTCAGTCTTTGGAACTCAAATTTTCTCCACTCTTCTGCCTGCTGTGTCTTCCCTGCATTCTTTTTGATGACAAAAAATTAGACTTTGCCTCTAACCTGTAGCCCTATCTAAACAATCTTTGGTAACTGACTGCTACATATGTTTGATGTAGCCCATTCTTATGGTCTTTTCCTGAGACTCAACCTTTGTATTCTGGCCAACTGTGAGTTCCTTGCTATGGAAGGCCCTGACTATACCAGGAGGACCTATAGACCACAGACTGAACCAGGTTCCAAACTACAACCTTAGAAAGTTGTATCAATGCACATTTATTGGGGAACTTTTCTCATAAAAAGAATTAAAAAGAAAAATGTCCTTGGAAGGACTTGTGTTAAAAAATAAGAAGCTGGAAGATGTTTAGGTGAAGTCATAGTCATATCAAGCGATGGAAATTTTCAGTACCTCTAAAATGATTATTAAAAACTATATATATATATATATATATGATGAATTTGTTGGCAAAATTCCCATTAACATTTAGAAATATTAAAACATAAGATATTTGGATGGAGATTAGGCATCTACAATTTGGCAGCAAAGTAAGGCTTTAGCAAAACTGCAAAGTAGGGAATTTATCTCTGGCATCATCCTTTCTTCCCTGTCAAGTTTTCCCACCCCCTCCTACCTGACTCTATATCCCTTCCAGCTCACTAACATAAAATGTCTGTCCTAAATCCATCCCCAAAGGGGTTTGTACCCTTCATTGTTAAATCCTTTTAGTTGTGTACAATTCTTTGTGACTCCATTTGGGGGTTTTCTTGGCAAAAATACTAGTGTGGATTACCATTTCCTCCTCTGGCTCATTTTATAGATATTTCATTCATAAACTGAGGCAAACAAGAGTTAAGTGACTTGGCCAGGGTGACATAGCTACTGAGTCCATTTAAGTCCATTGCTCAGACTGTCATCCTTATCTTCACTGGCAGCTGGCACATATTACACCTCAAGAGTTTCTTTGATGTCAAAAATCTGGTAAAAAGTTTTTTCCTTGTACAACTCTTTTCCTTTCATTCCACTTATTTTGTACTTTCCCTCTATCACATCCCTGCTACATTCATTTTGGATGAGGGAGGGGAGGGAGGGAGGGAGAGAGGGAGAGAAGGAGAAAGGGAGGGAGGGAGAGAGGGAGAGAGAGAGAGAGAGAGAGAGAGAGAGAGAGAGAGAGAGAGAGAGAGAGAGAGAGAGAGAGAGAGTGAGAGAGCGTGAGAGAGAGAGAGAGAGAGAGAGAGAGAGAGAGAGAGAGAGAGAGAGAGAGAGAGAGAGAGAGAGAGAGAGAGAGAGAGAGAATGATATGATATGCTTCTTTGGTTCCATGGCAGACACACCAACGAGACTGAGATTAGTAGCAACTGGATTACAAAGAAACTACTTTCCTATCCCCCAAGAAAGGTCATAAAATACTGGTCAAAGCATATACAAAGCTCCTTCTATACTCTGTTGAAGAGCTTGAGCTCTTCATTCCTGGCCCTGTTGCTTTATCAACTGAGTTACCTAGCTGCCATTTCACTCTGCTCCATGTTAACTAGCTTACCTTCAGGATTTATTCATGATGATTTGAGGTATTCCTATCTCAAGAATATTTGCATTTTTTTTTTTTTTTTGCTTTTTGCTGAGGCAATTGAGGTTAAGTGACTTTCCCAGGGTCACACAGCTAGGGAATGTTAAGTGTCTGAGGCCAGATTTGAACTCAGGTCTTCCTGACTTCAGGGCTGGTGCTCTATCCACTGCGCCACCTAGCTGCCCCAAGAATATTTGCATTTTAATAGGATACTAAAGAAGAAGAAAAAGACTGACACAACTAAGGAAATTTTATCAAAGCTGGGTTTTTAAGTGCCTGGAGGAATCCTTAAATTCAAGAATTTAAAAGCCTACTTTGTGGAAGTGAGGAAAATTAACCTGAATATCTAGAAGATAATGGATGGCCTACTCCAAACAAAATCTACTAAACATCCATTTGACAAAGTTTTATCCTACCCACTCCCTTAAAGAACTCCTCAGTGATTAACCTACACTTGAGACCTACATTAAGTGCAGGAATATACTACACCTAAAATAAGATGTCTTATTAAATCACTGGCTAGCACTAAACAAACATTTTACAATGTTTTAAATTATTTGATTTTCACTTGAGAATTTAATAATGATAATGTTTGAGTCACACACCACACCACACCCAACCAGAAAATATTTCACCGAATGACTCCTTATTTCTATTTCTTATTGTGTTTCAATTCTGTTTGTCCCTAGAATTATTTATTTACTTGTTTTATATCTATCTCTCCTATTATCCCTTACAAATTCATAAAATTATAAGCTCCTTTAGAGTAGGACTCTCCAGTCTTTCCTTCTTTCATAAGTGTAGCACTATGTCTTTCATGTAACAGTTATTCAGTAAATCCTTTTTTGAAAAATGGAATTTAATTCATTACTGTTTATTGAGATGCTGCAGCCTGGCACATTGCCCTCAATATGGTACAGACAACTGTTGTGAAACAATGGGGGAATAGACTGACAAAAAGGAATAAAACTAATTTCTACATTAATACCACACCATGTGTATCTGTTGATTCCTTTACAAATAATAATTGTAATACAGATGGAGTCTAGAGTAGGTAGGGCTCTGAGCCTAACAGCTTATACTGGATTGATACATAGCAAACTTGTCTTTTCATTAATGGATTGAGGAAAGGGGAAAGCTCAGATATCTAATAAAAATTAAATACTCAATGAAACAATTTAAAAGGTTAAAGGTTATTGACTAGAAAAAAAATTATCTAGTTCCAAATAATGGACTTTCATACCTGACACCACAAATCTTTTTTATTTTCCAAATTCTTTTAGAATAAAAGTATAGTGTCTTTTAGATATAAAATGGGCAGGAGAGAGGGAGGAAGGAAGAAAGAAAGGAAGAAAAGAAGGAAGGAAAGGAGAGAGGGAGGGAGGAAGGGAAGAAAAGAAGAGGAAGGGAAGGAGGAAGGGAAAGAAGGAACAATCCAAATAGGTTGTAGTGGTAGTAAGGCACTGCTGTAACTTTTTTATATAATGTCATTTTAGAATAAGAATGGAGTTTTAGTGTTAGATAGTTTATCTAACTTTAAGGTTTTAACTTTCATTTCCCCAGTTTTTAAGCAAAGACAACCAAAAGAAAAATTCCATCCTGATTTGGACCACAGAATTCTCCTTGACTCCCATGAGCCTGTGAAAACTATTTTTTTAAAAATCACCAACTTTAAATTATCAGAATATCCTCTCCTTGCTTTGGCTTTGAAGACTTGTACCAATGTGTATTCAAAATATTCCAGTCGGCCTGTATCACAAGTGAAAATCTTCCCCATTTTTCAGCACTGATAAAGACTCCTTGAAAATAGTTCCTGTCTAATTTACACAGTTTCTTTAAACCATCAGTCCATTTATTTGAGCCCCCAAAACCTTCCTTAGGTTCTATTTGCACCTCAGAATGCAATGAGAATAGGAGTTGAGCAGCTCTGTCTTAAAAAAATAAAATTTAAAAAAAACCCTAAATGGCAGCTTTAACTGAAAATAGACACTCAGATATTATATAACTTGACAACCAAGTGTCTTTCCTTTTCACCCTTTAAGACACGATTCCTCTAATTCAAAATCTAAAGTGCATACATCAGCAAGACACTAGGGAGAAGTCAAAATTGTTCTAACTCATCCATTATCCAGTATAGCTTTAGTTTCTAATTTCATAACTTAAGAATATGTCTTGTGAAGGCAATTGGCTGCTATTACTACAGATAACATATTTAAAAGGTTATATATCCTGCACCCAACTGAATTTATATCAGAATGTTACTTTTGATGCCTAACAATGACACAGGTGGAATTTCATCTTCTGAAATATTCCAAATTTTTAAAAATATTTTGACATTATTTAAAACTGAGTTGAAAGATGATTTTGTTTGAAGTACTTAAAGAATCAGGACTTTTCCCTTCAATACTGATTTAACCACCTTTCACATTGCACTAAACATTTCATTTCTTTTTTGGCTTTGTTTAATTCTATTCCTCTTCTGAGCTGAAATATTGTTTTTCTTTGTGACCCCCTGGCAAAGACAGTGTGGTGGATTGTCCTTTCCTTCTTCAGCTCATTACCAATGAAGAAACTGAGGCAAACATGATTAAATAACTTACCCAGGGTCACACAGCTAGGAAGTCTCTAAGGCAGAATTTGAACTCAAGTTTTCCTGACTCCATTCCTGGCACTCTATCCACTCAACAACTTAGCTATCCCTCTGAAATAACTTCCTGGAAAATTGCTACCTTTTGCCTTACTTGACCGTAAACTCTGTTCAGTGATTGTTTCATTCTTTGGCATATCCTTAGAGCTTAGCATAATTCCTTTCACATACCAGATAATTTTTTTAAATGCTTGTTAATTGATTGATTGATTTGTCTCATTATACTTAACCACCTTTATCTCAATCTTAATCTCTTCCCTTGACAAACAAACGATATACAAATTTTAAAATTATGTGAAAATTTGAGATAACTCTTCAGATATTAAAGCAAAGATAAAACATGAGGAAAAACTTAACATGAAATATTCAGATCAATGGAACAGCTGTTTTAACTTGAATTATATATATCACAATGTGTCTTTTTTATTAAATTAAAAATCAATTAAAGGAAACAAAATTAAAAATAAATTCATCTTAGGAATTAATTTAGGGTTTCATTTAGATATGAAAAACTGCCCTATTTTTAATGTTTAGTTCCTCTGGTTTCCATGTGTTCAATATTGTGAAACATACTATCAAAATAATTTTCAAAATGCTTTAAATTCATGGGCTCAATTGATGTAATATAAAATAGAACAGTAGAAGTAGACATAGAAATATTGTGTCCAAATGATCTCATTTTCCAAGTGAGGAAGCTTGACCAGAAAGCTAAAATATCTTACTAAGGGTCAAGGTAAGCACTTTTGGAAGAGCATAGTTTTGGAACATTCTAGCCTGGTATTCTTTTCACTAATTACCTAATGTATATTGAACTCTGCGGAATTTCCTCTTCCATTTTTCTTTCTTGTTTAAATAATATACTTGACTTTTAAGCTCTAATTTAACTTAAGAGAACTAAATAGCATCCTTTCATTTTGTACAATTTTGATGCTTGCATAGAATAAGTATTTTAGTGTACTTATTAGGATATAATAATTTGGATGCAGTAGTCACTTAAAATATTACTAAGGACTGGAGTTATAATTTCACTGTTAGGGGGATTATCCCAAAGAGAAAACTTCCTCCTTCAATGCATACTAAAAGAGTAAAATACATGCTTTCAATTTTGTCAAGAATCAAACATTCATAGATTTCAAGAATCTAACACTCTCTTTAGTGGTCTGAAATCTGATTTATAACTCCAATATTACACTGAAACCAGTGACTCAAACACACACTTTCAAATCACCAAAAAAAAAAAAGCTTTCAATTTTCATTCTCCTCAAATTCTCAACCAAATTCATTTTTGCTAGATTTTCTTTCTTTCTTTCTTTCTTTTTTTTTGATATTCTCCCTTCTTCCTTTGTCTTCTGTTATTTGTTTCTGCTACTTCTGGTCATCCTAGACAACCAGCTACCTTTCTTTCTTCTTCTCTATCATTCTTTCATTTCCCAAAGTTCTGCCTTTGACTTTCTTGAATTCTTATGTGGAGATCTCATCTAATATTTGGACTCTCATGACTAGACTAATAACTCAAAGATTTCTCCATTAAAAATAGATAGTTTCACTCAGAGGGAAGAGTGCTGGTTTTTGAATTAAAAGATTTGAATTCAAAAATCCAATTCTATCATTTATAGGCAATGGCACCATTTAACCTAGAATATAAATATCTCATCTTGTTTGTAAAATGAGTGAGTTAGACTAGATATAGATGATTCCTGAGGTCCCTTTCAGCTCTAAACTTGTGATTCTTAGTACAATGCCTGTGACTAACTGAATAACTATAAAAAGTTGCATTTGATGACCTCTGAGAGCAATGAATAGAGACTGGAGTTAGATCTGAATTCAAATCCAGCCTCAGACACTTATTAGCTGTGTGACCCAGGATAAATCACTTAATCCTTTTTGCCTCAGTTTCCTCCTCTGTAAAATAAATTGGAGAAGGAAATGGCAAACCATTCCAGTATCTTTGCCAAGAAATCCCAAAATGGGTCATGAAGAGTTGGACACAGATGAAAACAACAGAGATCCTTCCATTGCTAAGATTCTATGAAAAAAATCCAGCCTAAAGTTTTTGTAAGACTTAAGTCTTCTAATTAAAGATGCCTATAGAATATTTTTCTTACCTAGCCTTTAGTAATCTTCTCCAAATCAACTTTTCCTTCTGACTTCTCTATATCACAGACTTTCCATTCTGGAATCCTCAGGGTCATGTCAAATTACTCACTGAACTCTCTGTCATATCCATCCTAATTTGCATTCCATCATCACAATCCTAGATCAAGCCCTTAGCACTTAATACCTGAATGATTCCAACAGTTTTCTGTTCTCTGTTTCTAGTTCCCCTTTCCCACCATATTCTAAGTACCACTGTCAGATTAATTTTCTAATATGCTTCTTTAAATATATTACTCTTCAAAGATCCTTAGGTTTAAATATAGATCCCTATATATTTGGAAAGATGATCTAAGTTCAAATCCTGCCTTACAACCTTACTAGCTATGTAACCTAAGGCAAGAAGAGCTTTTTAAACTCAGTTTTCTTATCTGTGAAATAAGAATAATAATGACACACTTCACAGAGCTGTTGTGAGAATTACATGAAATAACATATATAAAAAGTTTTGTAAACCTCAAACATGTTTATAAATGCTGCCCATTTATTATTATCTATAAAAAAGATTTCCATTTTAAAATCATTCTTTTATATGTATAAGACAAATCAAATTAATGGAATCACAAGAAATAAAGAAAATAATTTGATAAGAAACATCAATGAAGTTTTGCAATGGCATAAACTGTCTAAAGCATATATCTGCTTTGCTATTAATATTTATAAACTCAAAACTCAGGGTTTTTAACATGAAAATTTAGATGGCTTGACTAAATCTCAGTGACTACTTGTGTGATTTTTGACTAGTCACTCTCTCTGGGGCTAGGTTTTCTCATCTTATAAGTGAATTGAATTATGTAAGAAATTATGCACTAGAAAGTTGCCTGTTTAGTTTATGAGATGCCAGTTAATAAAAAAGTACCCTAACAGTGGAGTGGATTGGTGAGTCTGGGGCTCAGAGTGGATACTTCTACTCTAACCAGGAGTGGGAATGGAGGTTTCTGTGATGAGAAAGATGAAGACTAAAAGCAGAGAAATAAAATGGAATCTGAGTTGGTTATAAATCTTTGTTGTCAATTCAAAGAGACTGAAAAGGAGTAAATGAATACAATACAGCATGGTTTACTCTTTTGGAGAGCCAGAATAGCTGCAGAACCAATTGGATAAAATGAGAAGTGAAATAATGACCACAACAGAGGGGAGGAACTACCATCATCTCTATCATTTGAAAAATTAATCCAGGCAAAAAGGAAAGACAGTATGCAAAATTAATGAATAACAAAGTACTTTAACATAGAGAACAGGAAACCCAGATTTCAGTCTAGGTTCTCCAAGAAGTGTCTCTATGATTTCAGAGGATTCTCCTTGCAGCTCCAAGCACTATGGTCTTAAAGAAAACCTTTGGTCTTTTCTTTGAGTATGTTACAAGGAATTTGTTTTTCTTCGCCACTCTCTAAATCTGAATTGGAGATGAGAGGTTGAAATAAAAATAAATAAATAAATAAAGGCTTGGTCATTAAAGAAAGTAATGAACAAATGGAAAATTTAAATGAACAAAAATGTCTCCTGCTTAAAGGAAAGAGTTATATTCTCTGATTTAAATTTTAAACATCATCCTCTTTGAAAGCCATATAAGGGGTGTGCTTTTTCCCCTACTTTTTTTTTTAATGATGGTAAACTTATTTATCTGGTTTTTTTTCCTTCAAGTTTTTGGGCTCTATTTCAAAAGAAAGTTATATGATAGAGAATTGTCTCATATTTCTAAGAATTCAAGCCACTCTCCAATAGATAAATGGTCAAAGGATATGAACAGATGATTTTCAGATGATGAAATTAAAACCATTTCTAGTCATATGAAAAGGTACTCCAAATCACTATTGATCAGAGAAATGCAAATTAAGACAATTCTGAGGTACCACTACATACAGATTGGCTAAAATGACAGGAAAAGATAGTGATAGGTGTTGGAGGGGATGTGGGAAAATTGGGATACTGATACATTGTTGGTGGAACTGTGAATGGATCCAACCATTCTGGAGAGCAATTTGGAACTATGCTCAAAAAGTTATCAAACTGTGCATACCCTTTGACCCAGCAGTGTTTCTATTGGGCTTATATCCCAAAGAAATCTTAAAGGAAGGAAAGGGACCCACATGTGCAAGAATGTTTGTGACAGCCCTTTTTGTAGTGGCTAGAAACTGGAAACTGAATGGATGCCCATCAATTAGAGTGGCTGAATAAATTATAGTATATGAATGTTATGGAATATTATTGTTCTGTAAGAAACGACCAGAAGAACGATTTCAGAGAGGCCTGGAGAGACTTGCATGAGCTGATGCTGAATGAAATGAACAGAACCAGGAGATCATTATACACGGCAACAACAATACTATATGATGATCAATTCTGATGGACATGGCTCTCTTCAACAATGACTGTTTCAAACCAGTTCTAATTGCTCAGTAAAGAAAGCCATATACACCCAGAGAAAGGATATGAGATGTGGACCACAACATAATATTTTCATGCTCTCTATCGATATTTGCTTACATTGGGTTTCCTTTCTCAGATTTTTTTTTTCTTGTAGATACAATTTTTCTTGCACAGCAAGATAAGTATGGAAATATGTATACATATATTCGACTTGTCAAGTATTTTAATATAATTAGCATGTAGTGGACTTCCTGCCATCTTGGGGAGGAAAGGGGATTGGGGGGGGATTTGTAACTGGAAGCTTTGTAAGGGTCAGTGTTGAAGAACTACCCATATATATGTTTTACAAATAAAAAACTTTAATAAATAAAAAAGTAAGTTATATAAATATGACATGGTACTGACAGATACTTTCAATTTAACTCATTAATTACTTTTTAAGCACTTACCAGCAATCAGTAATTGTGCTAGATTCTGGGAATGCAGAAGGAACAAATGCAACCGTTTCTGTCCTCAAAGAATTTACTTAAGAGAAAGAGAGGGCGGAGGAGACTTGATACAGATACATATAGGTAAATAAATGAAAAATATTTTAAGGAGGGGAAGAAAATAGCTCTAACATCTGAGAATAATCAGGGAATATTTATGAAGAGGTGGCAATTGATTAGGGAAGACTTAGTAGACCAGTTCCTCTGAAGTAAAGCAGGTATAAAAAGAAATGATGAAAAATGATTCTGGACAAGTATCCAGGAATCAGATTTAGAGTGAGCCTTAAATGGCAGGTTTTTCTTCTTTTGTTACATTAAGCTAAAACTTTTCTGAAAACAGTTTTTCAAAAAATTCTCCTCTCCAAAAATACTATTAGTGAACCCAAAGCTATCTTCATCTATACTTTCCTACCCATTCAGATTCAATCCAAAGTTCCCATGTGCTTGGCCTCTCCCTATAAAACTATTTTCAGAAGAATCAAAATGTCATAGAAATCAAAACTTGAACTAACTTTCAACACAACTTCTAATTCAAATTTGAAGTACACTAAAATTTGGGAATCTGTTATTCACAGATCAATGCAACATCAAGATTCCATTGAAATAGCCTCAGCTAACAGAGTCATTTCAGAAATTTTATCTACATTTCAGAGCAAAGGTCATATGAAAATAAATTCAGCTTCTATGCCCAGAAGGAAATGAAAAATGAGACCATTTTCTAGATTATTCAAGGAAAATAAAAGCTGTTTCTTAATGAGATATTTGCTATATTATTTTTGCTGGGTTTTTTCTTCTAATAAATACTTCAATTCATACTTTAATTCACTTGAATTGGCATGTGGTTCAGTGGAAACTGTTAACAGTTAAGCAACATGTTATATTAGAAAGGTCACTTTATTTATTGTATGAGGATACATGGTCAAATTCTACCTTTTTTAAAATAACTGTAGAATTTGGGGCAAATCAGTAAGGCTCTAGAGGCTTCAGTTTCATATTTTTTATATTTCTAAAGACCTGATTTTATATAATATAGTAAGAAATTATCTTCTTATGTGTACATATAGCCTAGCTATGTCACAAATTATAATTGCAAAAATTCACACAAAAATCACCATGCAACTTAAAATGAAAAAATGCTCAGAAACGTTTATATATGTTAACAATGCCCATACTTGTCTGCAATATTAGTCTCCCTGAAAAAAAATGACAAATAGTTATATTTATGCATATTTATTTTGTATATATTTTATACATTAATATGATTATCAATTATATTAAAATTACAAGAAATGAGTTTTCCTTAATGAAGTTTTCATTAACATTTAGAATAATGGGTTATTACTTTTTTTATAAGATCATCAACTTCTAAGTTTTGTACCTGTAATTTCATGCTATCTAGTACTTATTTTGTCACTTGATATGTATTAACATATTCATTTGTTTAAAACATTGGCCAACAAAAATGATTCAATTATAGCTTAAGGACACATTAGATCTGTATGATGTTATTTTCATATGGCAAGCTTTTCTAAACTTGTAAAATGAAGGGGTGAGTCAGGAGATTATCTTAGATGTTTTACACAGTCTGAGTCATATATATATATATATGCTATATATATATATATATTGACTGATTTAGATAATTCTGATACAGAAAATTCACATATAAATGTCTAAGGTAGTAGTTATGTTTACAAATGTCTAAAAACTAAAATATCTATATATAACATATATATAGATATATAAAACACAACTATATCTAACAAAGTTAAGGAGAAAGTCATTTTGTTCATTTTACTGTACAATATCATATTTGTTCATTTAGGAGCCAAACTCCAACATTTTTGGCCTCATTTTTTGAAACAGAAATTGTCCGTACTTTTAGGAGATCTTAAAGGGTATCAGAACCCTTTTTCTCATAGCAATGGGCCTGTTACAGGCCCATTCAAGATGCTGAGGTCTATAAAGGAGAGAACATTTTTTACCCCACATCATGCACCCCTAGAATACTTTTGAGAACAACTAGTTCTTATTTGAAGTAGTTTGGGAAGACTTTCTCTAAGTCAAACAAAAGCTTTCTCTATTAAGCTTATAATCCTAGTTTTAGGAAGTCTTAGCTGACCCAAAAGTAGTCACTACTTTTAAATTTCATGTTCATCTCTTCTAAATTACCTCCATAAAAATAATAACAATAACAAAAAGAATTCTGGTATTCCTTTTATCTGGCATCACATACAAAGCAGGGGTTATTAATTTGTTGGGTTTTCACCATGAATTCAAAATATATTTGCAGTCTGTAAAACCATCTTCAAGTTTTTTTTTATTTTTTAAGATGTTCCCTCAAAAATCATTTTAACATTTAAAGGATATGATATAAACACTTAAAATCATATCTTTTGAGGCAGCTAAGTGACGCAGTGGATAGAGCACCAGCCCTGAAGTGAGCCTCGAGGACCTGAGTTCAAATCTGGTCTCAGACACTTAACATTCCCTAGCTGTGTGACCCTGGGAAAGTCACTTAACCCCAATTGCCTCAGCAAAAAGCCAAAAAAAAATCATATCTTTCATGTTTGCATTAATTTCTATCTTCACTTCTAATGCTGTGTTTCAAAAATGGTTTCTTGTTGCAGAACCTAATATTATATAGTTCTGTGTACAGAACATTTATACTAAGCCATTTAGAAAGATGCAATTTCCATGTCTTTGGTCAGCCCATTTTAACTTTCTTGTGAGAAATTCTGGTAATATAAAGGGGGGGGGATGCAACAGTTCCTGTCCTCAGAAAACTTGCATTGGGCAGGGAAAGGGGAAAGACAAGTTAACAAATTAAGATTTGCTCCTATTCCAGCAAGTTTCATCGTATGACAGTCTAGAATTCTGGAAGTGTTAGGCTATAATAGTGTCCTCAAGGATGGGTCATATTGTGAAAATGAAAATAAAAAACTTCCAAAATTAAAAAAAAACAGCTATTAAGGGAAGAAATAATTTGGCTTTAACCATTCCCAAATTTTCAATGTTTTCATATAAGTGAAAGAAAAAAAAACATAAATAAGGGGAGCAAGATTTTCATTACATATTTTACATTTTACATAGGCATTAAGAAATAAAATATAACATTTTCCCTCATAAAAGAGACTATATATATCCCATAATCCTGTGAAATGGGATACCTAGAGAAATCAAAGCACACTTCTTGGCATTTATTGCTACTCTTTATAGAAGTAATTTAACTGATAGAGGACACCTAGTGGTATTGAGCTGAAGCTTTTTTGGTTTTGGTTTGTTTTGCACACTGAACATAATGTACGGATGATTGATAAGAAAAAATTAGGTATAGACTGACTAATAGAATAGGCACATGAATTTACAATCTTAGGAAATGAAAAGTACATAGCCATGAAATTGCTAAGATTATATAAAACAACTCATTATTTGAAAGTATAATGAATATGTCAAACAGTTCTTCAGGATAGAGAAAGTAAAGAGTAAGGAAATAATAAAGTCAATAATGAATAATAGAAGAGAATGCTAGTAGCATTCAGTGTAAATGAAATTTTGAAAGGCGTAAAGAACATGCTTTTCTAGGCACAAAGGCAGGGGCAAGCTAATTTTATGAAAGACATAGAAAAAAATCTTGACTAGAACCCAAAGGTTTGAATCGGATAAAGATAAGAAATGCTAGAGTTAGGAATTTCCATTTGTTGTAATAAGCAATAAGAAGCAAAATAAAATACTTAAAAATGGATTAAATGATGAAAATGCTTTTGGAAAAATAATTCTAATAGCTGTGTATATTTTCAAAAGATAATTCTTAATAAGTATATTAAAATATATTGATTCTCATCAAAATTGACTAAAAGACATGGGAAATAAAGTTTAAGAGAAATTGACATGACATTAAAAGAATCAAAAACAGTAGTTGATTCTATTTTGAAGTTATACACAAACAATATGTTACTTCACATAGAACTTTAAAAATATTAATTACCCAAAATTATTTTTGATCAAGAGCATCAGGATTTGGCAAAAAATAATTCCATTTTAGGCACTTAAGAAAATATTCTTTTTCTCCAATGAGAAAGTAGAATATAATACAAGTCACTTTGTCATGCAAGTAATGCTGTACATGATTATTACCTCTGTATTTATTCAAATAACATTATTATTGCTAAAATATAGCAAAAACAGAATTTAGAAGTTTTGAATTTTTCTTTGTTTAAAATATATGGCATACCATTTTCTCACTAACCCTGTTAAAAAAAAAAAAGAACCAAACAAGCATTGAGTGCTGGTGAAACTATTGAAGTGATCAAGATACACATTTTTCATTTGAAATAGTAATAGAACTGAGTTTGGGTCAGACCATTAGTCTAGCTGATCCTCTTTCCAACCTCCTAATCTATCTTTCAAATGATGAATAAAGCTGTCCAAAGCCTAGAGTCAGAAGAGGAAGGCAATAAAAAATGGAGAGAACTATTCAACATGAAATTAAAAAAGAATATTTTGGTTACATTCTTTAGCAACAAGTATTTATTATGGGTGTACAGTTCTGCAGCCTTTTATTTAAAACAAAATAAATCATGTAATGTTTCATCTCTTTTTCCATGGTAGTAATATTTATAAGTGTCTGATAAACATCATGAAAGATATTTCTCTTTCCACTCGCTGGCTCTAAATACTCTAAAACATTCACTAAGGGTCAGTTCATTAGAATGAACAAGATAAACAGATGTACCATTAGGTTTCTTTCAACTCATCACCTTTCTAGGATGAAAAAATCACTTTTTGGTAATCCATTAATATAGCCTACTCCTTTTGAATGGCATATGAGTGGCACTAACTGGCCATGATACTAAATTGAAAATGGAAGATTTATTTCTCAGACACTTCTAGCAGAATCATCATACAAAATGAGTTCTCACTCCATAAATTGGAAAACTACATTTTAATCCCTTTAACAAACTGGAAAATTAAGAAGGTTTTATTTTTTCATTTTTAATGCAAAATGAGGGAAGAAATGGCTTTAATTGTATACAAAGTTTAGGTGAAAATTATTTTGGGGAAACAAATGCTACTTAATTTTTTTAGAAGTCAATTTCATGGGATTTCTGAGAGTAATTATACTATTAGCACCTATTATTTAAAAAAAACATAGGATTTTTTAATCACAGTGAATTCAATAAACCAATCAACAAGCATTTATTAAGTGCTTACTGTGTGTCAATAACTGAGCTAAGTGCTGGTGATACAAAGAAATGTAAAAACAAAACAAAACAAAAACACTCCTTACCTTTTAAGGAACTCATTTTAATAGGGAAGACAAACAGAATAAGTTAGAGATAATCAAAAGAGAGAAAGCTCTAGAATTAAAGGGGTTATAGAAAGGCTTTCTATAGAAGATGAACCTTCAGCTATGTCTTGACAAAAACCAAGGAAGCCAGGAGGCAGAGTTGAGAGCGAGAGAATTCCAGGAACAAGAAACAGCCAGTGAAAATGCCCAGAATCTGAATTTGATTTTTTGTGAATAACACCAATATATATTTGGAAATATAAAATAAGTATATGTAAGAAATTGTTAATTCTATATATAGAGGGAAGGGGAGAGTGTGTGTGTGTGTGTGTGTGTGTGTGTGTGTGTGTGTGTGTGTGTTAAACTCTGTAAGATTGGAGCTAAGCAGAGGTAGTGTTGCCTAATTGGTTCAAGACTCTTCTTTAGCTATTTGATCCTGTGCAAGTCATCTGATCTCTCAATATCCCCAGACATCTCTTTAAGACTATTTGTTTCAGAGAAGGAGCCCTTTATACTGGTAGGAGTTTTCTTACTAGGAATTCCCTACCAAGAAAATCCCAGGACTAGTCCAAAAATAATAGAATAAAGATCAACATGACAATGTTTGATGTGCATATAGATCCGCAGACCTATCAAAAAACTTCCATGCCTCCCCTATTTGAGATCCATATTCATTCATTCAACGAATATTTATTAAGTAATCATTATATACCAGACACTTCAGACACAATGACAAACCCAAAAAACAGTCACTGTTATCGAAAAGCTTTAATCCTGCTGGAAGGAGAATAAAGTTTTACAGGGGAAATTAAATATAAAATGCAAACAAAATAATTTCCAAGGGCTACACAGTAGCATCCATGTACATATGTATGTGTGTGGGAATCAGGAGAGGCTTCTTATATTAGGAAACACTGTAGCTCAGTTTTAAAATTAAGGAGAAGTATAAGGAAGAAATGGGCATATAAGGAAGAATGAAGTAAAGAGAAAGTGTATTTCAGGCAAGAAGAGGAAAGCCTATGGGGAAAAAAAAAACGTGAAAAGACAATGGAATGTCATGTACAAGGGTATAATAAGTGAACTGGTTTAGCTGGATCATAGCATGTGAAATAGAGTAATGTGCAATAAACTTGGAAAAGTCAGGCTGGAGTCAGATTGTGAAAGATTTCCAAGACAATAAGAGGAGTTTCTAATGTAGAAGGAAAAGAGAGCCCTTCAGCTTCTGAAGTTGGGGCTGGTAAATTCAGACTGAGTTGTAGGAATATTAATCTGTGGATGGTAGATTAGAGAAAGGAGAGACTAAGAACTAGAAACTAATTAGACTGGTAGTCCATGGAAAGACAGGGGCAAATGTAAGGTACACTATATTGTGGAGGTAAAAATCCTTATTGCCATCTGATTAGATCTGAAGGATGAGGGACAAATTGAAGATGATGCCAAAGCCAATAAGCCTAGAATCCCAGAAGGATAGTGGAGCTCTTAATTCAAATATGAAAGTTAGAAAGCCACATCTCTCTCTCTCTCTCTTTCTCTCTCTCTCTCTCTCTCTCTCTCTCTC